>PVIJ01014227.1:0-41740 GCA_004024925.1 Scalopus aquaticus | reverse complement strand
TTTTGTTCCAGTACCATGCTGTCTTAATTATTATGGCTCTGTAGTATAATTTGAAATCAGGGAGTGAAATTCCTCCGTTTTCTTTCTTTTTAGTTAGGAGGGCTTTAGCTATGCGAGGTTTTTTGTGGTTCCATATGAATTTCATCAGTAGTCGATCTATTTCTTTGAAGAATGTCGTTGAGATTTTTATTGGGATAGCGTTAAATCTGTAAATTGCTTTTGGTAGGATTGCCATTTTGATAATGCTAATCCTTCCAATCCATGAACAAGGGATGCCTTTCCATCCTCTTGTGTCTTCTTCTATTTCTTTCAACAGAGTTTTGTAGTTTTCTTTGTATAAGTCCTTTATGTCTTTTGTTAGATTTATTCCCAGATATATAAATGATTACTACAATTCTAATAGGTCTAAACTGTAAAGATCCAAAGATGCCTATGAATTATTTTTTTCCAATGAAAAATGTCTAACAGAAGACATAAGATAATGAAAAACTAACAAAAAGTGATAATGGCCATGAACTAGGTGAAATTCCAAGGGGGTGGAAGTATAAACAGGAGAATAGGAGCCACACTGATTTGCCTTATTCACAGCAAAACTCTTTCATTTTCGAGACAGTTTTTCAACTGACTGATTTAAAAATTTTTAATTCTTCAAGTAATATCTCCTCAGTTGGAGCAAAACAACAAAAATAATTGAGAACAACTTTTCATTACTGCATTAATGATCTTAATTGCCACAACGCTTTGAGGTATGTCCTATTAATGTCTCCCATTTTAAAAAGAGATTAAGCAGGTTGTAAAATTTCATAAATCAGAAAGTAATTTATTTCTTCCATCCATTTGCAAATATTCACTGAGTTTCTACTGCATAAGGCTCAGGGCTGTCCCCAGGGAGGGAAAGGTGGAGAAAAAGACAGACAAATGCATGGAGGTTAACTTCATGAAGGTAGAACAAAAATAAACAAGGTCATTCCAGATAGTCAAAAGTATGATAGGGAAATAATTGGTTTTTTAAAATTAAGACAAAAACTATGATGACAAAAAATAAAACAATGTTATGTAAGAAGACTAAGAACTCTCCTTTAAATTGGATCAATGAAGTCTTTTTGAAGAGGTAATATTTGAACTGAGCTGAATGATCTGAGAAAGCTGGATGACACAGGAAACCAGACATTGAAAATAAGAAGTGCAGAGCTAGACAGTAAAATTGGGCTTGCTGTATTCTAGGCAAAAAGAAGGCAGGGTGTCTGAATTTTAGTGAGTAAGAAGGGAAGGAAGAAAGTAGATGAGTTCAGAAGGCAGTGAGGGTCTTTGTGCCATGGTGTAGCATTTGGATTGTTTTCTTGGTGTCAGTAAGTAATTGAAACCATATTGAATTGACTTGAATGCACCATAAAGGATAGAGTTAGTGAGTCAATACCAAAATCAGGGAGATTAGTGAGGAGGTTATTTCCCGTAGCCTGTAAGAGAGATGATGTTGGGCTGGATAGGATGAAAATAAGTGTTTGATTCATAGCAAGTTGGTGAATGTGGCACCATTTTCTGGGGCTCATCAACACCACTTATGATTCTGGGCCAGTGGCAATTTGCAGGTTGTCCTAGTCAATTAGGTAGAGATACATTCCTCAGAGAAGAGCAATCTACTCACTGGGACACCTTTTTCTCTCTCCAGCACTGAAGTACTAGGCAATTATGCTTTCTGAAAGAGCCATCTTCTTTGTGACCTCTTTCTGCCTTAGAAAGGGAAACTAACTCTTGGAATATAGACAGAGCAATTTCACTCACAGAGGCTCTGGTTTTGCATTTCTACAGGACATGGTTTGTTTGTTTGTTTGTTTGTTTGTTTGTTTGTTTGTGGCACAGGACATTCCTTCCCTTGGGGTCCTGGTGGGGAGCTTGGCATACAAATTAGGAGCAATTCACAGTGATTCAGCATGTCCTTTAGCCTCTTCAAGCTCTTGCCTTCTGAATACCTGCTGACTTGTGGTTGGAAAAGAATAATGGTAAGCCCCCATTGTCCTTTGCTGAACATTTTCATAATGTTTGTCACACTGTATCATTTCTACTGTCTCCCCTCCTGACCCAGAGGAGACAGTAAATGAGGACAGTTAAGTACTTTGAGCCCTTCCTGCCCTGTCTTCACTCACAGTGCTCACAACATGTGAGAATCCAATCACTACACCTGTCCCTGGAAATCCTTCTTCATCCCCAAATGCTCACCCATTTCTTGGAGTAATCTAAAACATTGATGAGTCTATTTTCAAAACTTTTATTGTAACATAACACACACAAAAATAATTAAATGTATTGCGTAATGACTTATGATAGGTTTAAATGTCCAATTACCACTAGACAGGTCAAAAAGGAGAACATTCCCAGATAGCCCAGAAGCATCTCCAGGTATTCCATCCCAATCATAACCTAGCACCTCTCCCTAAAAGTTACCATCATTCATTTTTTATAATAATCATTTCTTTATAGCTTTATCACCCAAAAGTATAGTCTTATATTCCATAACTGAATCTTTCAAATTAGAAACATATTATATCTTTGAAATCTATTTTAATTTACAGGCTTCCCTCCATCCCTTTCATTTCCTTATTGTATATCTGGTGCAGGAAAAACAAAAACAAAACCCTTGTAGAGTTTCACACGGTCTAGAATTTGTTGATTGCATATTCATGATGCTACTCACAATCCACCTCTGTCCTCTGTATTTCTTGCAAATTAACAGCTGGGTCCAGAAATTTGATAAGCCTCATGTTCAAGCTCTTTGGCAAGACCAGAGGTAGTATGCTGCTTTTTTCAACAGGAACATCATGTCTGCTTGTCACTTTTTCATGATGTCAGCAAATGTTGATGCTCAATGCTTATACCCGTTTATTGGGGGCTGCAAGATATTGGTATTCTGATTATTGTATTTCCTTTTCACTGTCATTGGGTGGAATACATATTTGATTCTTCTCTCAACGTTTAGAAGGAGATAGGGTGCAGTATATTTTTACATAGGCCCCCTTCTCTCTTTTTTTTAGGATAGTGTTCAAAGATAAGGCAGTCTTCTTTCTGAGACTTCTTTCCCCTTCCCCCCTTTCCCTCACTTATTTCTAGACTTCTCAACTCCAGTTTCTCCTTGGTGTGTGGATAGCTAAAGGGTGCTTCGGTGATTTTATTTTAAATTTTCATGGCATCCAAACTCGAACAGCTTCTTCAGGTATTACTATGAATTCTGCTACTGAAGTAGACACAACACTTCTCAGCTTCAATTGCTGAAGCATTTTTAAACAAAGAGTTTTGGGATCCTTAGAGGTAAGAGTCCTAAGTCTTTCAAAGTCCTATTGCTTCTCTCTGCTTCTGTCAACAAAAATGCTAATGTGATTCAGGTCTGTAGCTGTGAGTTGTTTGTCCTCACATACTTGTATTTTGGGGTTTATGGGGATACTGATCATTTAGTTTTGTTTGCATGTTGTCTACAAGTTTTGTTTTGCTATGCATTTTTTCTGTTGGGTTTCATGTGGATATTCAGAGAGAGTTAAAAAAAAAAGTCTTTGCTGCAGCCATTTTCTAAGAACTCTCTAAAATTAGTCTAATTTTTAATTCCTAACCAGACATCATTCCTGAAGTTCTGGAAATTTTGAATCAGCGCAAACCAGATCAGTAATCCTCCTCATCCATATGTCTCAAAAGTTATAACTACAGTCTCTAAAAATTCCTCCAAAGCTAACAACCAATTATAACTAATAAGAACCCACCGTATTTATGATGTATTACCATCACAGGCGGAAAAAATTAACTTATTAATGATGTATTTATTTATTCTTCCATCAAGTGTACTTGACTATCTATTAAATACAGATATTAAGCTGTGAATCAGCGTAAGAAGAAGACATGGCCCAGCTTTTCCACTGCAACATAATCAGGCCAGTCAGCACAGGTGTCTTAAGTGTATACCATGTATCATCTTTTATGCCTTTAAGTGCTTTTCTAGATTAATAGTGAATGTAGAAAACCTATGAGCACTTCCTTCACATCAAGATCAGGAACATCAACAGGCTTCTTTAATCTTTATCTTCAAATTATGCATAGCAGTTTTGCCAACCTACAATGTCTTTATAACATTTAAATGGAACAATGGTTCAGAAGGTTTTTTTTAATTGCTAAATGCCTTCCATATGCAAGATTATTTTATTCATTTAGTAAGTGTTTAGTAGCCACTGTATGATAGGAACTTCTTATTGCTGTTGCTAAGCATACATTCTTTTTTTAAAAAAGATTTATTTATTTATGCATATAAGCTGGGGTACAGGCCAGAGGTGTGGGCAGCGAGAAGGTTCACCAGAGACAGAGTGGGGAGCAGAACAGGCAGATTGACAGAAATACACTGCTGAGGGGAGCAGCGGGCGAGGCAGGAGAGGTCTGCCGCACCATGTGGGAATCACCCCGGCCGGGCGTCGAATTGGCATCACCACTGCCGACAGCTCCACAACGCAGCGCTTAACTGCTGCACCACCAGGGAGGCCTAAGCTTACATTCTTATCGGAAATGGAAGGTATTAAACAACCATGATGTGTTTCTTTTTTTTTTTTTTTTAAAGATTTATTTTTTATTTATACATACAAGCTGGGGTACAGGCCAGAGGCATGGGGCTGCGAGAGGGTTCACCAGAGACGGAGCGAGTAGCAGAACAGGCAGATCAGAAATACACTGCTGAGGGGAGCAGCGGGCGAGGCAGGAGAGGTCTGCCCCACCATGTGGGATTCTCCCCGACTGGGCGTCAAACTCGCGTCGCCTCTGCCAACAGCTCCACAGCGCAGCGCTCAACCGCTGCGCCACCAGGGAGGCCCAACCATGATGTGTTTCTAAGAAGATAAGGTGATTGAGAGAAAACAAGATGCTCCTTGGATTGAGTGGGTATGAATGGATATTCCAGGGACTTTGTTTTTATTCCAAGACCGCCATGAAAAAGAGGAACCAGACATGCAAAGAGAAGGGTGTAGTGTTGCAGATAAAAGGATAACTGGTTTGATGATAGTCAAGAATGGCTTTGCTGTGGCCGTGGAGCAAGTGAGTGTGGCTGGAGCTGTGGGAGAGAAACAGGCAGGAGATGAGGTTGGAGAGAGGAAGCTGGAAACTGGGTGGGAAGCCTTCCTCTTACAGATAAAGAAGCTAGATTTCTTCTTCAGAGAGATTGATTGAAACCATGGAAATTATTTCAGTCGTCCAGGTCAGAAGTGGTGAAATGGTAATGGCTTAGATTAGGGTCGTGGCAGTGGAAATGAAAAGAGGCAGATGTTTTTTATGTAAAATCAAGAAGGCTTGTTACTCCATTGCTTCTGAGGGTCTATGTAAAATGAGTAATCAAGAATAATGCCAAGGTTTTGGCTTAAGAAATTGGAAGGATGGTGTAAGCTTTTACTGAGATAGGAAAGAACATAATGGATGGGAGAGCTGTTTTAGAATAGGTAGGAGTAGCATTTGGGAAAGAATCAAAAGTTCTGTTTTGATTATGTTCATTTTTGGATGCGTATTTGACATTTAAATGGTTATGTCAAGGAGGCCTTAAATATATGAGTCTGGGCCTGTGCTTCAAGGAGGAGATCAGAGCTGGGGAAATGAGTATTAGAGGACGGATATAGAGATATTATTTAATGTTATGTGAACTGAATAGGTCACTTACGGAGAGAGTGGTAAAGAAGAAACCTCTGAATTACAATTGAGAAAAAGAGAAGAAATAAGAGAATACTGAGAAAGAGGGGCCAGGGAGGTAGGGGATAGTCAGAAGGATACAGTGTGTACAAGTCAAGGGAAGCATGGATTTCAGTAAGCGTGGAATGATCAATGCAGAATGCTTCTGAGCACTGAGAAGGTAAAAGCAGGGAAGTGATGATAAAATATGACAACATCAAGGTCGTTATCTTTAGAGAGGGTATTATAAGAGCAAAACGCTCTAATGATAGAGCAGAATTAGCATGTATCTTCAGACCGTCTCAGGTATAAGGCACAAATGAACTCTTTCCAACATCCAAAGGAAAGGTAATTTTGCTTGGGTGTAGTATTATCTTCAAGGTAACTATAGAGGACAGAGTATATCAACAGTATGGACACTTTACAACAGCAGAATCCAGTAGGCAAATGTAACTATTTTAATCTGAATTAATCAAAATTGAATATTATTAAAATTCTCTTGACACATTTTGAGTACTCAATAGCTAGCTATGGCTAGCTATTAGTTAGTGGCTGCCACATTAGAGAGCACAGAGATATAACATTTCCATCATCAGAGAGTATCCTCTCTGGAAACATCTCACTTCACTGATCTCAATTTCTAAAGCAAACATAGGGGCTTCAGTTTAATCAAGGACTGAGGGAAAGGGAATCTGACATCTCTATCCTCACTGCCTGCCCACAGTGCTGAGACTGACCACAAGGTCCTGGATGATTTCCATGACCGAGTAAGACAAGAAAGAAATGTCACAGTGATTCAGAGCAGGAATTCATGACATGCTTTTAGCTGCAATTCAAATGAGAATGACATCAAGAAACACATTTGACCAGGAGGGTGTGCCAAGAGACTGAGACAGCTGCTGTAGACCACACCACTAGCCCCAAGGCCCAACAAGAGTCTCAAGAGGGAAGGGAGAACAGTTTCCTTTGGTTACATTACACTGAAAAATCACTCATCATCTAACCACAATGCCTTGTCCTGAAATGTGCTCTCATCCTCCTCCTTCCCTATTGCCATACAAATCTAACATTCGGTCATACATGAAGCACCCAACAATGCCTCCCGCCACTGTGTTCACAGGGTACTTACACAAAGCATGCAGAACTTAACATGTTCTGAGTTTTCAGGTGGTTTGTTAAGATGGAAAGAATATAGACTTTTGCAGAAAGTGCTGGATTTCAATCTTGATTTTACCTACCAACTAGCATAGGATTCAGGTAAGTGATTTAACTTTTCAAATTTCTGTGTCCTTCTCTATAAAACTGGAACACTAATGCTTCTTCAGAACTTCTGAGTTTTAGATGAGATAATCTGTGCGCAGTCTTCACCACTAGGACTGATAAATTTTGAAGACTCCAGAGTTCAGTCCTTCTGATGTATTTCCCCCTAATGGGAGGAACTGCTATCAGCAGATCCTGCTATCAGCAGCTAAGACTAAATCTCTGAAACTCTTGTTTTACAAGATCCCTTTGAAGCTTCTTATCTGCCATGCAGTAACCTACCACTAGAGGAAAGCATTAATTATAATTCATAGACTCACAAACATACATGAGTTAGAGGTTAGAATTTCATCTAAAACATCAGTATGTGTAAAAAAAAATACAATCTATTGGGTTATTCAACTCAACTGGTAGTGAGGTATATATTCCTATTCTGCTAATATATCTTTGGCCCAACAACTTGGAGTTAAGCTCTAAAGAGTGAACCCTAATGTAATGTCTCAAAATTTTAAGTTATGATGCCCTATAGAAATTTCTCCACTGATGAAAGTGTTCCATGTCTTCTCTGTCCCATACAGTAGCTATGAGTTATATGTGACATTAAAACTTAGAAAATGTTAGTGCAACTGAGAAAGTAAATGTTTAATCTTAATTATTTGAAACTGAATAGCCTGTGGCTAGTGGCAACAGTATTGGTATTCAGAGTCTTAAGATATCAGGATGGGAAGGCCTTCAGGCATCTTTGAGTCCCACTTCTTCATTTTACAAATGTAGGACAAGAAGAATCAGTATTTTCTGAAAAGTTTTACATTCCAGAATCAATACTAAAGACTTTCATGTTATTTGCTTTTAAGATTCCGAATGGCCTTAGGAAGTAGGCTACCACCAACATTTTACATTTAAGAAAATTCTCAGAGAGATATGATTATTCTTGTTTTCATTAGTTTTTGCTAAAGAGGATAGGCAGATGTGGATGTAGCCAATATGTATAATTCTCTGAATTTCAACAGCATACCGGAGTCAGTTCCTGCCATATAGGCATCTATAAAGAATTGGGGAAAGGAAAATCTAAAATCAGTGTCACAGCAGACAAGTGGAGAGTCTTTCAATCACCTTCATCTCCTATCTTTTCTAACTTCAGCACTAGGAAGTTTGTTTTTACATCTCAACCAATTTCCTGGCAGTGATGCCTTCCCTAATTATGTACCATAAATTTTAGTGCTAGCCTAAGCAGGTATAGCCAGGTGCTAGGACTGCTTCAGAAATACGGTGATGATGCTTAGTTCCCTTTAGTCAATCCCATTGGCAGCACCAAAACCCCCAAAGCAAGGAAAATTGAATGCTGACAATTCTACCTGCCCAGTTAGAAAGGTCCTCTCCACTTATTCTTATGTTGACTCTTAGCAGTTTAGATATAAATGATTGTATTGTGAAATTTACTACTGTCTGTCTCTTCACTCTTCTATCTACCATCCATTTTCCCATTAAATTCATTGTCTCATAAATGTCATCATTAAAAACCATTTTAATGATATCACTCTCTCCATGCTCATTATCCTAGCATTTCAGACCTTCTCAGTCTCTCTCTTGGCACACTTGCTTCCATTCACGATCATGCTCTGGCCCATGGAGAGGGCCTCTTTATAGTTCAGTCTTTCTGTGCATATTAATAACTGAATCTATAGAGGAATGGAACAAAGAATGCAAAGTGAGTTGAAGGGTCAAATTCCTTATTATACTTAGTCTATTTTGGGTTGTGATGTTTCTATCAAGCTATTTTTAAGTAACCTCCAAACAAGATGGCATTAAACTAACCCAGAGATTGAGAGAGATGACTATCTTAGCAGCTTTCATCCTCTCTTCCTCCGAACAAGTTTAACATGTGTCAAAGAGAATAAAAAGAAGCCGTTCGAAGATGTTCATGTTTCCAACTGATTCAACCATCCTCATTTTGATCCCAAGGTTTATTCCTATTTATACCTCAGAAGCTGACTGGATTCTTGAGCCACCTACATTCTTCACATGAGGGAAAATAGATTAAAGGTTTTTGTAAGAATGGGATGCATATGTTTGAAGCTATTGGTAGAAATCATGTATTCAGAAATTAACAGTGTGTTAAATTCAGAGTTCTCCCTATCCATTCTACAAATGTTAGTAAATCACTTATACTAAGCGAGGCAGAGGGCTAGGCAACAGGAACAAATGTTAAGCCAAACCATACAGAGTTGCTGCCTTCTTAAAATGTGAGGTCACTGAAGCGATCTTAGGTTCCAAATATTTGCCTTCTGCTCCAGGTTACCTCTTCTATATAAGGGTCTGGAAGCTTTCTTCCTAAATTTCTGATACACTTTTCCAGCAATGTTTTCTTAGATTATGCCAATAGTACATAATAGAGGGATATTGGAGGCAGGAGAGACAAAAGTACCTATTTCCCTTATGTACTACTAGTTGCTTGCTTGATAGTTTATGTGTGTCTATTCTGTCTGTCTGTCTATCTATCTATCTATCTATCTATCTATCTATCTTCTATCCACCTAACTATATCTCAATATATAGACATGTATGTATGTACATGCATACATATATAATTACTACATACAGTTCTATTTTCACTAGATGATGGGTACTGTGATTGTTAACATTATTGACATTTCATTTCAGAATTTGGCAAAGTCATCATTTGAATGAGGTTGTCTACATTTTCACAGAGGAAATTATAGAATTATTTTTATATATGGAAATACAGATATGTATAGAACTGTACAAGTGAATTGCTATATCATGTCATTTTTCAAAAGTATTTTTTATTGAGTTTTCTTATTGACTTATAGGCAATATCTTCTATATCAGAAAGTCCAATTAGCCTCTTTAAGATGCAAATTTCTCTTGTCTTTTAAGAATTTAAGTGTTAATGTAATGGCCATATGAACTATCATATCATGATTGATAATAGTGAAGAAGAAGAACGTGTCCACAATATGTGATTACTTATGGTAGAAAGTCAATGTACTTCTATGAAATCAGTAGACTTCATTTTTTCATGAATATAATTAAGAACAAATAACAATTCTTGCCATATCATTCCAAGTAAAAGAGCACATTATAAATATTTACGTGTAGGTGGAGAGACAGATAACAATTTATTTGATTTAAGGTGCCATAAATATAAGATATAACATCAAATTATGAAGAGTTTTCAGCCAGGTTGTGGAGAAAGTACACATTTATAGTAAAAAGCATCATACTTTCTGTATTTGCATAGGAATACATTTTCAATATGTACTAGATATTATCTAATATATCTAGTAGAAACATCCTTATGAAACTTGAAAAGAAAAAAAAAGCTGAGATAATGGAATCCAAATGTTAAGACTTTCTTCTGTGTACCATATCAAGCTGACCCCAAATTTGTTGCGAATATGTTTCTTCATCATCACCTCTGTCTCCCACAGCATGTGTCTGACACCTAATAGATATATTAGTCACGACTTTCTTGGTTGAAAGTGACAGAACTCCAATGCATACAAGGTTTTGAAAGTGACACTTACCCTCCTGTAATTAGTTTCAATGGAAAGCAAGAAAGGACACCATAGCAGCTTACAGAATCCAAATGTGTACAAGAGCCTCAAGGCCAGGAGATCTGCCTCTCTCTCTCTTCCCCACTCCTCTCCTCCTCTCCTCTCCTCTTCTCTCTTGTGCACGCGCACACACGCACACACACACACACACACACACACACACACACCTATAAGCCTGTATGCTCATACACACACACACACACATACACCTGCACACACCCTTCCCTGTCTGTGATCTTTTCTGCTTCTCTCTACTCTCTGTCCTGTTCTCCCACTGGAGACCACGGGCACATGGCAGCCAGCATGCCCCATTTAGTTACTTCCACAGAAAGAATGTTTTGACTCTTAATTTCCTATTACTGCTGCAACAAATGACCTTAAAGTAGCGGCATAAAACAACACTACTTTATTATCTTAACATTCTCTAGTCAGAAATCTAAAGTCAAAGCTGAGGACTATGGTGGGTTCTTTCTAGAGGTTTCAAGGGAGAAGCCCCCATTTTCAGCTTTTAGAGGTCACTGTTATTCCTTGACTCATTTTCCCTTCCTCACACCATCTTAATTTTTTGCTGCCATCTCCATATGTCCTACTATTGACACTCTTTCCTTCTCATAAGGATTCTTGAGGTTGTATTTGACCACAGGATAGTGTTCTCCTCTCAAAATTCTTAATCCTATTTGCAAAGTTCTTTTTCCTGTGTGAGATATTATATTCATTGTTTCCAGGGATTCAATGTGAGAATCTCTGGGGGAGAGGCATTATTCTGTCTACCACACTTTCCAAATTCTGCATTTAAAAAGTCAGAGAATGGTTAGTCTTCTGAGTTTCTCTGCTTGGAGTGCAGGCTTCTCCTAAGAATAACTCAGGACATGGAACAGAGGTGAGTCATACACCATGTTTTTGTGGGAAAGGATCAGTTTCAAAGGGAAGTCACCTATAATGTTTGTTGTGTGGAGATAACTATAGTTGATAGAACTGCTATGGGGGTGTCCAGAAAGCATTTCTAGAATTGAATTGAATGTAAGTCTAGACATAGAATTTAATGAAAAAGAAGAAATTTTACCCTGCCTCTTCCAACGTTGGTGGAGTGACTGATATTGCAACATAGCCTCTGGTCAAGAAAATGAAGCCAAGGGATGGGAAGAGTCTTTTAAAGTCAGGAAAGACATGAAAACATTCTCCCCTAGAATGTCTAAAAAGACACAGTCTTGGTGAATCATATTAGCACAACAGGATTCGTTTTGAACTTCTGTTCTCCTGAGTAGTGCGATAATAAACTTATGTTGTTTCTAGTCACTAACTTTGTGGTAATTTGTTACAGCTGCAACAGGAAACTAATAAACCTTCTCAGTGTAGATTGAAGATCCTCTCTCAATCTTCTTACAACATATCCAAATCCAAACCGAGAGCACAAGTCACTTACCCTGAGCTAAGGTCCTCTGACCTCCTTGACCCTGGGGAGTTGAGGAGTCCTGCAGTGCTTTGGTGATAGACTTAAGTGAGAGAGGCTTGAGTCCACTAGCAGAGGAGAAACTGGGCACTGGAAAAAAATTAAAAAACAACCAGTGAGAACATGGGCAACTTGTTTAGATTAATATATAATTTTTAAGTTACAAATGTATAATATATTTACGATTCAGAAATTCAAAAAATACAAAGGTGGAAATAGCAGCCGCCCTTATCTACCACCCATCCGAAACTCTTCCCTGGGTCACCCACTATTTTTTTTTAAGAATTTTTTATTTATTTATGTATACAAGCTGGGGTACAGGCCAGAGGCACGGGGCGGCAAGAGGGCTCACCAGAGACAGAGTGGGGAGCAGAACAGGCTAATCAGAAACACACTGCTGAGGGGAGCAGCGGGCGAGGCAGGAGAGGTCTGCTGCACCATGTGGGATTCTCCCCGGCTGGGCATCGAACCAGCATCGCTCGCGGCCGACAGCTCCACAGCGCAGCGCTAAACCACTGCGCCACCGGGGAGGCCCCTGGGTCACCCACTATTATCAAAGGGATAGATGATAGTTGGGGGTTAGGAGAATTTTATACAGCAAGTTCTGGGAAGCCTGTCTAATAACATAGGATCTGAGCAGAAGACAGGGTGAAGGAAGGATTGTTGTATAGAGGTTTTGGGGGGAGACAGTATTATCTCTGACAGAAGCATCACGTAGTGACATTTTGGAATAATTTAGTTAAAAACAACAAACCATGTCAGTGTTATATTCTAAGCAGTAAAAAAAATGTAGAAAAATTACATTTTCTTTCTGTCCAGGGGATGGGATATTACTCATCTAGAATACCCTACCTAGTCTTTGGAAAACAAAAAGCAGAAAACAACTGATTCTTCATTAAGTTTTTACTAGTGGTGAGGCTATTGAACTTCATAGATCCTGGAATTCCTTTGTAACACTGTTGAAGACATACAGAAGGGACTGAAACATCCCACCCAGCCCTGATCTTCTGCAGCTCAGAGCCCACCTCTTCTCTCTGTTTAGGCTGCAGGGATTGGAACTGGTGAAAACCTAAAGATTTTTAGACATTCAGTGATAGTGTCTGTAAGATGCAAGAATAGATGAGACACTGTTTTCTTGTGGCTACAATTAAAATACGACTGCCGATCTATCGCCTCTATATACCTTCAAGACCATTTAACACACAAGCAAATCCACCCATCATCCAAAGTAGTGTGTAAGTCTGCTCAGTTTCCACCCAAGGCCAGCATTTTTTCCAGTCCAGCAAAGATGAGGAGTGTAATGGCTAGTTTTATGTATCAGCTTGACTAGGCTAAGGGATGCCCACATAATTGGTAAAACAATTCTGGGAGTGTCTGAGAGGTCATTTCTGGAAGAAGTTGTAGCTTGAATCATTAGAGTGAGTGAAAAGACCACCCTCACCAAAGCATGTGAGACTCTTCCAATCTGCTCAGGGCGGGAAAAGAATAAAAATGGCAAGGAAGGACAAATTTGTTAGCTGGGCCATCCACCTTCTCCTCCCTTGCATGTCAGTGCTTTCGGGATTGGCCTAAGATTTACATCATGAGTCCCCCAATTCTCAGGCCTTCAGATTTGGACTGAGTTACACCACCAGCTTTCTAGATTCTGCCAGCTCGCAGGAGGCAGAGCGCTGGACTTTTGGATCTCTGTAATCCTGAGTCAACTCATAACGCGGGGACCCCAGCCCCACCCCCCCTTGTTCTCTGGATGTAGTCTCGGTGCCCAGAGTTGCTGCTGGTCAAGCTAAAATGTAGAGCCAGGCAGGGGGCCTCTCACCAGGACAAAAGTCTTGGTATGAGGATATCTGCTGAAAACAGCAGGCAGACACTGTGGCCAGATTAGCATGGCCAGCTAGACCACCTTAACAGGAAGGAAAGTGTAAACATGGACTAGAGACAGGATGTTTTGATCAGCAGCAACAACGGGGACCCCAAGCAACAGCCCCTATTCACTCCCCCCTAGCTTGTGCCAAACCACTATGCATCCCCAATACACATCCCCACCATGCACATCTCTCCATATATTCACCCACCTTCCCCCCCCTTTTTTTTAAGATTTATGTATTTATGCATACAAGAGCTGGGGTGTAGGCCAGAGGTGTGGGTTGGTGAAAGGATTCACCAGAGACAGAGTGGGGAGCAGATCAGGCAGATCAACTGAAATACACTGCAGAGGGGAGCAGCGGGCGAGACAGGAGAGGTCTGCTGCGCCATGCGGGAAGCTGCCTGGCCAGGGATCGAACTCGTGCTGCAGTGGTTGCAGATAGCTTCATAGTGCTGAGACTTAACCCATTGCGCCACCAGGGAGGCCCTTGTCCACCTTCCCTGAATTTGACCTCCCAATAAATGTGAGACTGGTTCAGGGAAGAAGAGGTTGCTGTATCTCCATAGGTATAGCCCCTCTAGGTCTCTCTCTCACTACTTGGACTTGGAGTTGTCTTTCCTCCATCCACACTGCTCCTAACGCTGCTGCCCTGCAAGGCAACACCTATAATAAACCTCCTCTTATATGACCTCTGGGCACTGTCTCTCTGGAGAAGCTTCCCTAATTCAATGAGGTTGTATTAGACAATGAGCCAGCCTTCATTCTGCTGTTCAGGAGTCACCTCCAGTCTATCTTGCATGAACTGATAGACAGAGGGGCCTCCTTGGTAGACCAGAACAGCTTTAGGGTCCCCATGCAGGAAAGAGAGGAGGGACTTTGCCCAACATGTTAGAATGAAGAAGTTTTAGGACCACAACATGTACTCAGAGTCAAAGGAAGTATTTCAAGAGTGAAAAGACAGTTCGTTCACAGTAAACAGACACAGCGGCTCTGGGGAAGGGAAAGCACTCAGTGCTGAGACACGGAGTATAAACACCTCCTGGAAAGAAAACACTCAAGACTACCATGGACAAGGCCGGAAGGGTGTGAACGTGTCGGGGAGACAGAGACATTGCAGCTGCTTTGAGAAGCAAGTGACAGTCTTTGCACCTGGAAATAGGGAAGATAGAACAGAGAGTTAGGAAGGAGGTCGGAGTTGGAGCTGCTGGGGAAAAAAAATGTTTTCTTTTCACAACCGCTGCTGACAGGGTGAAAGGTGGTCCCATCACTGCTGTTACATCCAAGTTCAGGACAGCAAATAATTTGCAACACCATGTAGACAAAACGTCCAGGATTTTTGGCCTTTTTGGATCCTAAGGAACCAGATCCAACACAGCTTCTCTCTCCTGTTGGTAAATGGCCAACAAGACCTACAAGTGTCTCACAATTGTCCCAATTCTTCCAGATGCTTCTCTACAAGGAAGCTGGAAATGCACTATCATTGTTCTTTTACATGTTTTTCCCACAGTACATTTGGGTGGTCCTGCTATCTTGTTAAGAGCATTCAACTCTCACTAAAAAGAGATTCCTGTAAGATCTAAGAGAATTCTCACCAAGGCATGGCAGAATCTGTCCACCTCCATGCGTAGAAGGCATTTCTCACTAGGCTTTAATATGAAGCAGTGAGAAGGGCCAGAGGAAGGAAAACTCATCCACCCTCTTATGAGATTAGAACTTGTTATTCACACCAATTCCCTTCCATAAATTGCTTTCCAGAGTCTGAGTTTTTAAAATCAAATCAGGTCTCTGAAATCCATTTTAAGTTGATAGTCTTAACAGCTGACTTGAATTGTTTTCTGATCTGGAAATGGAAATCTTAAAGACTTAGAGTTGCTCCGTATTTCCTGCCTGGAAAGTCCATGTGTATTAAAGTTTCCACACCTCTCCATTTGACAAAGTACTTGAGAAGACCTCTCTACACAGGGTCAGCCTCTGTCTTCCCTTGCATTCTCAGGATTTGTCTTTGCATAGCAAGAAGGTTAATTCATGGACACAAAGAACAGAGGAATCTCCTGAAAAAAAAATTCTTGATTCCATTGGGCCTCACTTAGTCTGAAGAATAAACCAGATGGAGGGAACAAGAGAAGTTTTGAAATGGCCAAGTGGCTACTGTCACCTCAAACATGGCCCCAGGGCCAAGGTCTCTGGAGACCCAGAGGCGGCCCCACACTCACATAGAAAGTTCCACATGGAGTACACATCAAGATGCCATGAGCTGACAATGGTCACATCTCTCTGGACCTCTATCTCCTCACCTGTAGCTAGGTGAAAGTAGCTCTGAGCATACTCATGGGGATAAAGCATGAAATATTTAGGCTGGTCTTGGTACTACAAAAGAAATACTAAGCAATAGATTCTCATTTTGTTGTTGTTGTTGTTGTATGGATTCCCAAGAAGTATCTGCTAAGTTTGGCGTCCTATCGAGGTCTTGTCTTCAGTTAACATTTTTATTTCATGACTGCCATCCTGATTCTCTGTCTTCATGTTTGTCCATTTTTTCTGTAGTATTTTTAACAAATGTTAATAATGTTGACATCGTTTCCACATTTTTTGTTACAACAAATGAGCTGAGATCATTGCATATAGGACTCAATGCTGTCTTACTCCTTGAACCCATCTTGCACCCCTCCCTCCCACCCATCTTCCCTTCTTTTCTCCCTCACTCCCTTCCTCCCCACCCCACCCCCCACACACACCTGTGGATCCAGGGCAGAGAATGTTGCCCTTTTCCTTTGTTCCTTATGAGCTACAACCTCTGCTGTATGTGCCTACTCAGTGACCCCTCCTCTGTGAGATCCTCCAACGTTCTTCCACACTGCATGAATTTCTCCCTTCGGAGCGCTCAACTCTGATCTCCGGTGTTGGGTTTTTCTCATCAGATTGTAACAACTTGTGCCCGTGCTGACTCTCGGCGAGACTCTGAGTCTCAGACTGTCTTCTGGTACATTTTTGGCCTTGAGCCATTCAAGACTATGCACTTTCTGTGCTTTGCTGTTCTTCTATTCAAAGACCACTTCCCAGAATTCCAACTTTGCCTTTTAAGAATTTGGTAACTGGGTGGTTTTACTCACTTGCAGAATATAGATAACCAAAGAGAACAAACTGGCAAAACACAACAAAAATAACCCTTAGACTCTGTGAAAAATATACTGCTTACCAGAGGGGGTGGGGGCAAGGAGTGGGTAGAGAGTGAAGACACCTGGCGCTGGAGTTTGGTGGAGGGCATGAGAAGCATGGACACACATGGAGATAGGAAAGTGTGTTACAGGAGAGGGAGGGGGCAGCCCAGAACCCCCAAACCTTCCCACTCTAAATAGGTTCCACCATCTGCCACATCAAGACAAAACATACTCTAGTGCATTAGACCTTTAATGGAAAGGAACTGTAATACAATTAGTGTGCAGAAAAGAATACAGTTTCCAAATCAAGCGCCTGAAGTTACCCATCCCCTCATGGGTAAATGCTCAGGAAAACAGGATTGGCCCAAAGCAGGGCCACTGAGGCCCGAAAACCTGCCCCAAGTCTAAGCCATTCCTGGTGGGGACCCATAGAAAAGGGTCAGAAACAGACATGTCTGGGAGGAAAAGAGCAAAATCAAAATCAAGTAAAGGCTGCCATTGTCACCTCCCCACGGGTCTCTCACCCACGTCTGTTTCAGCCAGTCCAGGACCAAGAAGCAAGTGCAGCTTCTTCATGTGTCTCTGTACCCCATGGGCCTCCTCCAGGTCTCCTCCTGGCCTCCATCTTGCTTCTTTCCTTTTCCAGTCTCCTCTCCAGCTTCCTCTCCTCCCTGCTCATCTCCACCCTCCCTTGGGTGGGGCAGGGAACATGGAACCTCCCCTTACTCTGGGGACCACCCTGTTTTACTTTTACTCCCAAATCGATAAAATTTGAGGGAAAATCATTTGGGTAATATCTGTATTAAGGGCATTGCTTCTTCAAGCCCAGCTACTGCCCAAATGTGATACCAACTGATCAATAAGCTGGGCCCCCAGGCCGATTTTCTCATTCCCCGGCACTGCCAAGTCTATACACAGCCATACCAGTTTGACTTTGGCTCCATCTCAGTTCTGAGTCAAGGATTTCACTCCCTCGTAACCTCCATTTCATCATGGGACCTGAGGTGTTCACGTTTCTGGACCATAACCTGCTCTCTATATTCAGTGTCAAGCTAATGTTTATGCTCCCTGTCATCCTGCCTCCCACATTCTGCACAGGCTGCCCATCGATTAGAACATTCTAGAATACAGCATCAATTCAGTAGCATGCTGGGAGGAGAGGGAGCTTCATAGGATGTCAGTAAGTCACGGGCACAGAATTGTAGCCCCTAGGGAAGGGCATCAGATCTAACCATATGAAACATCAGATCTTTTCCAGCTCCACAACAGGTATGAAGAATCAAAAGCTCTTCAGGTAATAGACCAGTGACAATTTTAGAAGTGCAGGGTGGCGGGGGTGCAGAGAGTGCAAGCCAGGATGTCCTAAAAATTTTATCTAAAATAGGGCATGGAAAAATCATCAGAGAACTCAGTCCCAAGATGAGGCATGGCAGCATCAAGTGTATCGGCAAGATTCCAAAGGTTCTCACTCAGGTCCGACACAATGACCTCTACCCCCTGAACCAGATAGCACTACCCAGCAGGCTTCAATGTCTTAGAAGATAAGAAATTCCAGGCACAGGCCTCCCTGATGGAGCAATGAGTTGAGTCTCAGCCTATGAAGCCATCTGCAGCTGTTGCAGCACAAGTTCGATCCCCGAACTTGTATGTAGAAGGAAATACGCTTGTGGAATTTTCATTTGACATTCATTCATTCGACAATTTTCATTTTTGTTCGATCTCCCACAAGGGAGAATCCCACATGGCGCCGCAAACCTCTCCTGCTTCACCCGCTGCTCCCCTCAGCAGTGCACTTCAGTAGATCTGCCTGTTCTGCTCCCCACTCTGTCTCCGGTGAACCCTCTCACCACCCCACACCTCTGGCCTACACCCCAGTTCTTGTATGCATAAATAAATAAACCTTTAAAAAGAAATTCCAGGCACAAGGGACATGGGGATGCTTCTATAGGTGTATGCAGAGGGTTATTAACACCTGGTAACAATGAAGACGCACTAGGGCCTTCGCCAATAGACCCAAAACTACCACTGCCAATTTCCTAACTTCCAGGGCATGGGCGATAGGGCCTGCTCATACCCTCACCATTTGATTTCTCCCTGGTCCCCACATACCTGGCAGGTGACTGTGCTTTGTCAGTGTGACAGTCAATGACTTGTTTATCTGTCCTTTATGTAAAAAACACTGATTGTCAGACAAAGTGGAGGAGAGGAGGACACATTCTGTTGATTTCCTGAGAGGAAAAGAGGGGAAAAAGATTTCAAGTGTTCTCTCTGCTGTCACTGGCAGTTTCAGAGGCCTCATGGCTTCTTTTCACACAGAAAGAACCGAAATAACCAACAGAAAGGTGCTGTCCTTCACTGTGCTTGTGATGATCCATTTCCCAGGGTGTAATTTGCTTTAAAGTTAGAATTTAAGCAAGTGATTAACCTCATGTGATTAATATTCTTCCTCAAAGATGGTTGCATTGATTAGAGTTTTCTAGAAAAACAGAACTGAGAGGAAATTCTTCCTCTGAGAAAACTTGTCATGTCCTCCCAAAACATAGCTTCATCCTGAACAACTGTCACGATGTCCCTTCTAAAGCCTGAGCACAAACCATCATCATGGATCAAAGCAATCGATCGATAGATCAAAGATAAAAATGGTGCTATCTTTCTGTTCCACCTAAGAGAAACTTATTTCCTGGACTATATACAAGTCCCCTTACCCCCACCCTAGTGTCCCTGATTGATCTTGCAAAGAACAAATCAGGTCTGTGCATTGCTGCTTAAATCTCCACAAGAGGCATTCACCAGTTGGAACAGAATCCAAACTCTGTTCCAAAACGTGGTTTCTTGGTCTTTCTGCCCCCTACCCACTTTTCAGACACGCCCCCGCCGCACCCTCCCTTTTGGTTCTTACCCTTTTGTTACAACTCTCTTCTGTTTCCTCCAGTTTGTACCTTAATGATTGGTTTACTTGTTTATTGTCTGTAAATCCCCACTCGAATGAAAATTCCACAAGCGTATTTCCTTCTAATTCCCTGCTGTGCCCTATGTACTTAGACTAATTACGGCCACTTTGGAAGACTAATTGAATGTGTGTTTGCTGCTTTTCTTCCATTTCCTGGCTTGTGGTAGAAGTGTAGATAAAAGACCTATTGACTTCCCTCTCAACTCTACCCTAAGAAGACAACAGGTCATCATGACAACAAATTGAAATTGACATCGACCTTACTGTCAAGTGACGCCGCAGACTCAGGCCAAAGAAGCTCCAAAGAAGGTGTGTCCAGAGCCGCAATAGGTTCGACTTTATTTTCTTTTCAGGAAGCCCCCAGTTCTGATTTTTACATACCTCTAGACTTGTAAATATTCCTAATTAACTTCATGCTTTCAACCTCGGTATGAAAACCAAGCAAAGCTCATTCACAGCAGGACTTTCCTTGTCACTTTGCAGTCTTGATGCCAGTAAGATTTTGTGGGCAAAGCAGACAACAGTCACAAGAAACTAAACTGAGCTGAGTCATGACTGACAGGGATGAGAACAACGGAAACCAGCGACTCCAAGAGGCCTCTCCAGTTCAGAGTTTTGCCTCAGAGCAGGGCCTGAGAGAGCATGCTGAGGTCTGGAGTCTACTGTCTGCAGACATAACCTTTACAGGCAAATTTCAAAAGGACAGAGACTTCTTGTCTTCCTGCAGGACGCTGGTTTCTGCGGTTCATGAAAGCAAAAATCAGAGAAATAAGAGCGGGGTAAAAACAGCCAGAGGCATTCAAGGGTGGAAGTGGGGGCAGCCTGCACAGAAAGCAAAGTTCTCCCCTAAAGAACCTGGTTCCCAGAGGGCCTGGAAACTCCTCTAATTCAGCCTCAGAAGGGCCTTCAGCTCTCATAGTCTGTGACCAGAACAGTGATGGGAAATGTACCTGAAGAAAGGTTAGAATCATATTCATAAAAATCCCTCAGTATATCTCTCCCGCTCCAGTCACAGAACCTAGGGTATAATTGCTTCAATTCAGTTCCATTCAATATAAAGAAGCCAACGTCCTCTAGTCCCTTCTGACAGGCTACCCAAAGCATTTGCTGCTATAAAAAGACTGAGTCTATGGTTTAGGGCCTTTGCCCCCTTCTTCTATGTCAGTGGGTTCACTCCCTCTTCTTCAGAGATGCTTTGGAGGAAAGTCTGAGGCAAACATTGGTAATTAGAATGTCTCCATATCTGCTAATTCCTTTACCATGTCCACTACATCTTCTGTCATCCTGATTACAAATTTTTTTAGGGAAAACACGGAGTTTCAAGCTTTCCTTTTTATTTCAGGGACCTACAACAGATTACGCCCATAGGATTTCTTCAACAAACCCATGTTGAACCTTAAAACTGTAGTGCCAGTCAGGACCAGGACTCTGCTCAGGAAAGAAAACAGATGGAAAGTGGTTGAGTTTCATTTTCTGTCATTGTTACATCTGAGGGAGGAAGGAGAAACTCCTCCAAGGAAAGATGTATTTTTTAGTCTGGCTGGCTGCTATTGTTGTTTTCTCTTTTTTTACTTTTAGCAAAGAGTCCAACAAAAGTTGCACTCCGCAGGTGTGACCCCACAGAAAATGGCAGTAGATTCTACTTCCTGGGGCTTTTCTTCAGGCTCTGAGCTTCAAGGGTGTTCCACCTTCTTCCAACTTTGAACACTGATAATGAATTCCACCATTACAAGCAACCAGTCTGCTTTCGAACGTATAGAGATCAAGTTTCTCATGAAGCGAAAATGGCAGGAGGTAATTTAGAACTGGTAAGAATCACCTCTCTATTCAGAACACACACACAGAGGAAAGAGCAACTTGAACTCAGTGTGGGTCCCTCTCACATTGGGTGTTAGCCAGTGAAAAATCTGTGAACTATCAAAGCTCTTAATTAATACACTTAACACTCTATTAGGCAAATTATTCTGTTCAATCCCATTGTGCCACAGGACAAGAGAAATTAATGATTCAGCATCATAGAAACCAGCACAGCTGGAAGTCAGTCTCACCTGGACCTTTTGGCAGAGAAAACAATGGATCTTCTCTCAGACTCTGTCTCTAGCAAGTTCTATGTTGGCATCAGTGTCCTTTCTCTTGATACCTTTGTGGAATGACCCTGTAGAACAGACCTAGAATCAAACAGAAGGATGGTTTTGTAATTTTCAAGTTTCAACAGAAAAGAAGTAGCCAGAAATCCTGGGTGACCTCAGTAAAAGTTTTATTTTTGTCACTGCAAGGGAAGAAGATGGTCTGTGTTGCCTCACTGGGCAACTTCATCCTAACTAATTCTTTCCAACAACTCTCTGACATAGCTCTACTAATCACCTTTCAGGTAAGATAGAGCTCAGAGAAGTTAAATAAACAACTGACATTCACTATTAAATTACAATCTTGTGAACTGAAATATTCAGGGTCCATTAATGGGAAGTATCAACTGGTAAGGGACTGAATACCCAGGACAAGCTGTCACCTGTGGACACAAATGTTCTCACAGTGGAATGTGGGTAAGCACAGTGATTAGGGTTTCTGATAAAGGTTGGCACAAAGGAAGGATCTCTAAAAATGTTTGCTCATGGTGGAAGTTCTACTTCTGTTTATTATGAAATTACTTATATTCCAAGCTCTTCTCCCACATGAAGTTCTACCTATGTAACGTCTTTGTGCAGAGTGGCCCCAGAGCATGTTTCTCTTAGTTCTTTGCTTAGGAGTCATAGAATACACCAAACATTGCGTTTTCAACCTCATTCTTTCTGGGAAGATAACTTACTAGGTTGACCTGGTCTTGATGGTAGGAGTGAGGTTATGAAGGAAAGTGGGGAGTCAAGATACAAAAGTAATTATCTCAGAGAAGTGTTTCTTCCCTCTGATCTGAACTTGAGCTCAAGTCCAACCAATGAGGAGACTTCAGGTCCCCAACTCTTATTCAGTACATTGGAGGACAACAACCCAAGAAACTCTGCACGTTCTCCTACATTACCTTCATCTCCAAGATCCCTGTTACTCTTTCCAGGATGACCCATTTGTCCTGATTTGCCCAGTAATCCCCCTCATTCCTGAACAAACTGGGATGATTGTCATTTATCTCATGTCTCTTTTTCTCCTAGGGTAATTACCCACCTCATTACACACCAGTTCCTCTTGCCCAGTTACCAGGGAGATAGCATCTAGCATCTTTGTGCCATGGCATAACACATGCATTCAACTGTAGTCCATAGCCTGGACTCTAAACATTGGCAGCTCTCATTTGGGCTACCTGGGAATCTTATATATAGTCAATGTGACATCACTGAAGTAGCACCTCAAACTATAGTCACTGTTGACACCTCACCTAACCAATGTCGCATACCAAACCACCCCAATGAGTGCCCTTTCTCTATAACCCTCAACTACTAGGCTTTAGCATTTCATGTGGATTCCAACACAATGGTGGTCAAACATAATGGTTTAATAGATTTTAACCACTTGAATATTGTACTCAATGTTAGCCCTGGGCCTTTAAGAGACTTGAATAGTGAAGAAAACATTAATATAAACAATGGTTCTCTACTTCTGCTTCTAGTTGGTAAGTCATGTGCTGGTAGGGCCATGCTTATTTCCTCTCAATTTGTGATTCTGGGACTAAAATTCTCTACCCCAGACATGTCTGATTCATGCTATCTCTTGCCTGCCAGGGCAACCTCCTGGGTATCTGCAACCATGGCATATTTTGGCCCAAACCATTTATACTGAGAAATATTGAGGACATTTGACTTACAGTTATTACTGGATTACTCATGTGGGAGAAAGTAACTGCTTTTTTTAAAGGGGAATAAGAATTTCTCGCTGCACATCTATCTCGAGCCTCATCAGCCCAACCGATCTAACAACTTTCATTTGATACATACGCATGCTGTGTGTGCTAGAAAAAGCACTGCAGGGACTAGAGAGTAGAACACAAGAAAATCTCTACCTTTGCAGATCAGGGATTTGTGGGAAAAAGGTAAAGAGAACACTGCTGTGTATAACATATGCTACACTTGTTTAGCTTTTAGGAAGGATAAAGGAAGAGTAATGAGTTAATAGTTCACTGGAGGATGTAATAAGGTCATGATGATTCTTAGGCAACGTTGTGCCACCTTCATGTTTTGTCACCTTAATGTTTTGCCACCTGGGTACCAAGTTCCACTGCAGGTGAATCATGATGCTGATGCAGGTGAGACTGATAGTTGGAATCTAAGCAGCAAACTTTGATAATATTTACTCTTTTAGAGTTTTATCATAGGAAGCGCTTCCCAGTAAGTAGATGACATAGAGGCAGGGAGTCACAATGCGTGATACAGGCAGGAGGACTGACTGGTCCCCAAAGATAGAGGTTGGAAGGAAATCAGAATTCAATCAGGATGCTCTTTGGCCGGATAACCCTTGAATCACAACATGACCCAAGCACTTGTGAGGAACATGCCTGACCACATTTGAAGTCTAAAGAGCACTCCGATACCCCAGTGGAGGGAAAACTGGGTAGAGAAACACCAAAAACAAAGTATCCAAAACACTCCTAGGAGCATGTTCAAGTCCAGTTTGGGGAGGTCCACTTTTAAACAACTTTCATTTAACACACCTGTTCATGCGCGCACGCACGCGCGCACATACACACACACACACACACACACACAATGAGTATGCTATAAAAAGCATTTTGGGGACTACAGAGTAGAATGCAAGATTGTCTAGCGAGTAGACTAGCAAATGTCCAGGTGATTCTGATGAAGTGGGGAAAAGGTAACACCCACAATTACAGAGGAGGTTGCTGTATCAGTCCAGGTGAGCAGTGACCACAGCTCTGATAGGGCACCTACAGAGACAGTTTAAACAAAACTAAGAAACAATTAAAATGCCATATGCTCATTGAACTACTTATGGTGTTCTACCATAAGTTACAGTATTCCCAATTAAAACAAGTCTCTAAGCTAATGTACTCAGACTTAGTTTAAGAGAACTGACCAAGGCAAGGATCGTGTTTTGAACAGAAGATGTGTGCAAAGAGGTTAGTTGGTTCCTATTAAGTAGGGAAACTTCCTGCAAGCAATACTATATCATGTTCTACCATGTTCCTTTAAAACCCCAGAGCATCCTCATTGATATTCTCCCTGCCTGAATGAATATATGTAAAGCGAAAATGGAAGGAAATAAATACATTCTTATTGGTATCAGTTTCCCCCTTGTCCTGATTAATCTATGTTCTTAGTCTTCCCCAAATGTACTTCCAGTGGAATCCTCACTGTTATCACTGTAGGAACCAGCACTTGGCCAGTGTCTGAATAGACCTTTTTCTCCTCCTCTAATTTTATTAGCAGCCATTTGAGTGCCCGCCTTAAACTCTGCTTCTGAAAGCTCTGCCATCCTGACAATAATTTCAGCCCCCATCTGAAGGCCTTCACTCATTTGAGAATATTATCAAAAATCTCCCAGCTCTTGCTGTTCCAAGATTGATGTGCCACTCAGAGCCAATGACTTCATTTCTAGCTCTTTAATAGTGCTCTCCCCTGATACTACTTGAAAAGTGAATCATAGAGCTAATTTAGGAGTCCAGGAAATCCACATAGATCATGCTCTAGAGCCCAGGGTAGTTTCAACGGGGCTAGAATGACCATGAGAACTTGGGCACAGGGCAGCGAGTTCCACCTGCTATACCTGCTGACCCTGGAGGTCGCTTCCTAACCTGACCCTAATTGATGCAATTATTTCAGAGCCCCTTGACTCTCTTCTGTTAGGAGGAAACCAAGAGTCTTTATGTGAGGTCTGAGAAGACTTTAGATTCTATACAAAGCTTCCAGTTTGTTTAGGAAAGGAGTAACTCATGCCATTCTGGGAGTGGGGATGGTAGACTACGCCTGTTGTGAGTGGCAATATTTCAGTCCTGGATCAAAAAAAGGGGATAAAGGAAAACTTATAAATAGGGTTCTGGCTAGAAACAAAAGTAAGTTACAGTAGTCCCAAATTAAAACAAGTCTCTAAGCTAATGTACTCAGACTTAGTTTAAGAGAACTGACGAAGACAAGGATGGTATTTTGAACAGAAGATGTGTACAAAGAAGAGGTTGGTTGGGTCCTATTGAGTAGGGAAACTTCCTGCAAGCAATTCTGTTTGAAGTGGGTAAGAGGGGGGCTCGGCCAGGCTCTGCTCCTTCCAGACGTGAGACGGTTATTCTTGAATCAGATTCTGGCTTATGTGCTTTTGGGGCTGAAGACAAATGTCTTAGGTGACTCAGCCCAGATCTGTGAATGGGCGTCAGTCTGCTCAATCACATCTATCAACAACCTCACCTTACAAATTGTGAGGACACACTAGCAATGCTTTGGGACTCACATTTTGCTAAGGGGAAATCTAACTCAGACTTCTATGGGGATTCTGGGCTTTATGGGTAATTTCCATCCAATTTGATGCAACTTCTTTCAAACAGGCTTCCTCAAACATTCATCAGCCTCCAGGTTATTCTCTTTTCATCTCCCAAACACACAAACTTGTGTTTTATATGTGATTCCCCCTGCCCCCCTGGGTCGTGATAAATTTGAACTATAGAATGAGCTCCAAAGATGAAGGGAGGTTTCTGGAGGAGACCTTAAAGATCCTTTAAAGTCTTTTACTTCATTCTCTATTAATGAAGCTTGGGTGCCAATCAAGCCAAACTCTACATCCTATTCCTCCATACAGTGTGCCTTTAAATTCTATCCTTCTCCTACAAAGCCCTTTTTTATCTTGTGTGGCTGAAAAGTGCTCACATTTATTATCCTGAGAATACTTGGCCATCATCCTCTGGTCCAACTAGTGGTTTCCAGCTCTGCACTCACATTATCTGAGAAAAAAAAAAAAAGGTTCAATAGCCTTGCTACAAGGAATTTCAGTGACAGATTCCCAAACCAACATCTCTCACTGGTTTGTTTTGTACACTTAAAATAATAATATTATTTTGCTTATCCACTCATCAGTTGATGGTCATTTGAGTTATTTTCACTCTGGACTATTTTGGATAACACTGTTATACACATTTGTGCCCAGGTTTTTGTTTGCTTTCAATTTTCTTGGATATATACCTAGGAATAAAGTTGCTGAGTCACAGGGTAAAGCATTGTTTACATTTTTGAGAAACTGCCAGTTTTCCACTGAAGCTGTAAAATTTTATATCTCTACCAGAATATATGAGAATTCTACTTCCTACAAATCTGTGCCAATATGTTGTTATTATTATTCCTGCTGCATTATTCACATTCTAGTGTATAAAGTGGTATCGCTGTGCAGTTTAACATTTCCCACATGATTGATGATTTGAGCATCTTCTCATGTTTATTTGCCATTCATATTTTTTCTGTGAAAATTTCTATTTAGTCCTTCACTCTAATTTTTAATTGGATCATTTACCTTCTTAGTGTAGAACTGTAATCCTTTGTATGTGTTACCTATAAACCCCTTTGTGAATATTGTCTTCCATACTGTGGGTTGTCTTTTCAGTTGTTTATAGGGTGTCCTTTATGCATAAACGTTTTTCTAATTTTTATTTTGTCTCATGTTACTTTTGATGTATCTAAGTACTTGTCTGACCCAATTTCATTGAAGATGTACTACTGCATTCTTCTCTAAGAGTTTATAGTTTAAGCTTTTGTATTTAAGCCCATGAAGCATTGTGTGTGTGTGTGTGTGTGTGTGTGTGTGTGTGTGTGTTATGAGGTAGGTATCCAAATTAATTGTTTTGCATGTAAATATGTGAACATACAGCTCTGTTTGCATAATTTGTTGAAAAGACCATTCTTTCTCTATTTGCTGGTCTTGGTATCCTAATTGAAAATCCATTGACAATAGATGTATGCATTTATTTCTAGATCCTCAATTCTATTCTCTTGACCTACACACCTCTCTTTATGCTATTATCCTGTCTTGGCTGTTGTAGCACTGTAGTTAGTTTTGAAATTGCAAAAAGACCTTTGTTCTTTTCTAAGATTGTTTTAATTATTCTGGATAATGTCCATCTTTATATAAATTTCAGAGCCAGCTTTTTAATTCCACCAAGAAAGGATCTGGAATTTGATAGGGATTGCAATGTATATCAATTTGGAAAACATTGCCTTCTTTAAAATGTAATGTCCCCGGGCCTCCCTGGTGGTGCAATGGGTTAAGTCTCAGCACTATGAAGCTATCCAGAGTCACTGCAGCATGAATTCAATATCCAGCCAGGGAGCTTCCCACAGCACAGCACACCTCTCCTGCCTCGCCCGCTGCTCCCCTCAGCATTGTATTTTAGTCGATCTGCCTGTTTTGCTCCCTACTCTGTCTCTGGTGAATCATCTCACC
The DNA here is from genome assembly GCA_004024925.1 of Scalopus aquaticus. NCBI lineage: Eukaryota > Metazoa > Chordata > Mammalia > Eulipotyphla > Talpidae > Scalopus > Scalopus aquaticus. The sequence continues at coordinate 13,440 of PVIJ01014227.1, read as the reverse complement.
CCTTCACGCCTCTGGCTTATACCCCAGCTTGTATGCATAAATAAATAAATAAAGCTTTAAAAAAATGTAATATCCCCAATCCATGAACATGGGTTGCCTTTCCATTTATTTCCCTTTAGTTTTTTTACATTTCATTCAAAATTAGTCTAAAGTTCTTAGTACACAAGTCTTGCACTACTTTTATTTTTCCAAACATTTTATTATTATTGATACTCTTGTAAATGGAATTGCTCTCTTAATTTCATTGTTGAATTGCCCAATACTAATGTATAGAAGGTAACTGTTCTTTTTTTATAATGATCTAGCATCCTATAAACTTAATTTTTCATTAGATCTGATAAATTTTTAGTGGATTCCTCTGGATTTTCAACTTATAGGGTCATGGAATCTCTGAATAGAGATAGTTTTATTTCTTTCTTTCCAACATTGATGCATTTACTACTCTCATCATACCTATTTCCTCTGGTTAGAAATTTAGAAAAACATTGAGTAAAACCAGTAAGAGTGGATTTCTTGTCTTACTCCTTTAGGGAAAACACTCAAATGCTGTGAGGTTTTTACTTGCCTTTTATGAGGTTGAGGACATTCTGTTTTGCTCTAAGTACATTAAGTGTATTTATGATCGAAAGGTGTTAATTTTTATAAAATGCTTTTTCGGTATCTACTGAGATATTTTGATTATTTTTTCTTTTATTTATCAATAAAGTGAATTATATTTAATTCTCATGCTCTTTCAAATTTTTAAAAATTTGTTTTAAGGAGCATTGAAAATTCAGAGTTTCTTACTCTACCACCTTTACTGAAAACACCTCTTCCATTAAATTTTCTTAAGTAAAGAAGGGTATCTTATTCACTTGTGTCCTCCAAGTAATGGCTGTAAAGCTTAAAACAAATGGAATTATCATTGTATTTAGGGAGAAGGAAGAAAGAGCTAGAGGGAGGAGAAAAGGGAGAAACTAAATGAGGAAGAGAGGCAAATAGGCAGATATATTGCATTTTATTCTAAGTAATGTGAGCGAGCATTTTCTATATTAACATGGAAAAATAAAGGCATTCAATATTGGACAATAGTTTTTGAGCACTGGAGTTCGATTAAGGATACATTTTGCTGTGAGGGAAATCCCTTCCCAGTGGGCACTGCAGGAGTCCCCAGTCATAGAAACAAAATGAAATTCCAGAAATGAGTTTCTCCATCTGATATTTCATATCCTAAACTGGCTAGACAGTGTGAGGACCACTTCTTCGATAAAAACTTATAATTAAATATATTCAAGCACAGTTTTATTTTCCTTCATGTTCTGTTCAAGTTATTTACTTAGTCCAAGAAGCAAGTTTGCTAAGTAAACCTGGATATAGACTTCTTAATGCATTTTGAAATGAATCACCAATGTCCCCCACCAATCGCAGAAATAGTGTTCTAGATTTAACACATTTTTGCTTATGTTGGACTGTATAATTTTAGTACTTTTTCCTCTGCCTTAATCACCATAGTACATCTTTAAATGCTAAAACATTTTATTATACCTGTTCATGGAATATGTGTACAAATAGCAAGGCAGAATGCAAAAGGTGTTGAAAAGTAAACTCCAAATGATTACTCTGCAGAATAATTTGAGTCACCAGTTAAAAATAAAAAAAAGAAAGAAAGTAATCTTATAAGAAGAGCCTAATTTTTCAATTTTCTCCACCAAGATAGGTCTGTACAAACTGTACACAGCTTCAAACTTAGTTATTTCTGCAGTCTAGGTGCAAGGAGGGAATTGACAAAATGTTATCAAGCCTTATTCTATATTGCATTGTGGGAGTTTGGGCATTTATTTGGAATGAAGGAGGCAAAATTGGAGGAAGTGAATTCCTGATTAGAATCTGAAGACGGGCACAACTCGTCCTGAAATTGTCAGGCAGCTCCTCAGAGAGGCTCCATTTAACCTGATAATTAACTTATAACTGAGCAGGTTCACACTTACAATGAGCTATACCAGTCCCCTCTTTTCTGCAGGCTCAACTTATTACAGTCATAAAGTTTGAACCACTAAGATTCTCCCCTATTCTGGTAAGGAATTCATAAGGAATTACTTTTTATTTGTTTAAAATGAATTGATGCATAAGATGTGCTCAACATTTTAATTGAGCATCTGAAAATTTTCTCACCGTATCATTTTCTACCAACATTGTCTAAACCTCCATCATCTCTCTGATTACTAATTGCATCCTTTTTGGAATATCTGCTTTCACCTTGATTCTTACAGTGATTTTTTTTAACATTTTTTAGCAGCAGTTTTACTTTTACAGCAAAAATGAGTAGAAGGAACAGAAATTTCCATACAGACCTTGCCCTCATAAGTGCTTAGCCTTTGTCATTAGTTATGTCCCCCACCAGCATGGTATATCTGTGACAACTGATGACTCTCCATTGACATATCACAGTGTCTTGCTCCTGACATCCAGTCTACGAGTCTAGACAAGTCTTTCACATGTATTCATCAGACTTGACAAGAACAAACATAAAGCAATGTTACAGTACAAGAGTTTTTAAATGAACTCAAGAACATCCAGCCAAATTATCACTCAAGAAACAAGACTTTAGAAAGTTAGTTTTCATGTGTAAGAACTCAAGAAGTCCTACTTTCCCAAGGTCTTTCTGAGGAATATGTAAAAGGGTGGATTACAGGATGGTTGACTGGGGAAATTATTTTGTTTTATCCTAATAAAAATGCAAATTTTTTTACTGTAGCTAAATTAATACTGAAGTCCAAATAGAAAAAAATTATCATATAGTAACATATAATAGTTGTTACATAATACTGTAAAAGAAGAGCTATGAGGAAGGGAGGACTACTTTTAACATATATTAAAACAACTGTTAAGTCTGCTGAACCATACTAATGTGTGTATAGACAAAAGATCCAGGAAGACCTGTGGAATTAAATGGAGCACTCAGAAAGATGTAGAACTACAAATGTTAGATCTAGTATTTTGAAGTTAGTCTATCATACCAATGAAGCAAAGAAGGATTTTTTAACAGATGGTATTAGGATAACTGGGCACTCATTTTAAAACAGCTAATAGATCCATTTCTCACATTACACCTAAGAATAAAACCCTAATAGCTTAAACACATAAATATAAAACATATATAACACACAACTATTAGAAGAAAATTCTTAACCTGTGTACAAGGGAACACAAATACAGCTTCAATTTAAAAAATGACTCAAAAGTTTGACTATAAGTTGTTGTAAGTCATGGTAAAATATATTAACAAAGTCACAAGAAAATAGAAAATGGTGGTATATGACATAGGTAAATAACTAATACCACTAAAATCTAAAGACCAATTCTAGTTCATGGGAAGAATACTACAAATGATCAAAGGACATAAAAACCAATTTACAAAAAATATGTAAAATGACTTTCAAGTCCATGAAAAGATTCACAATCTAATTGTGCATGATAAAGAATTATAAACTTAAAATTACACTTAAATATCATTTCTTCCCAATTACACAGGCAAAAAATTCCAAAACTTGGTAAAGCACATTATTGGCAAGACTGTTAGAAAACAGTCACTCCATATTTTGCTAAGAGAAATAAAAATGGTACAACAATAAAAAGACATTTAACAATATTTAATAAAATTACACGTTCCTTTATCAGTTAACTCAGAGAGCTATATCCTAGAATTTATCAATGATACCTGTCCAACAACACTAAAATATATTTGTAAAATGTTGTTTGTAACATCACTTTTAATTGTAAGTTATTGAGATCAACCGAAATGACTAAATAGAGGAGATTGGTTCCATGCATAGTATAAGCACACAATGGAGTCTACACAATTGTAAAAATGAGTAAGGGAAAGCGTCATTGAACTGACAAGGAGTGAACTCCAGCATCTACTGTTACATGAAAAAATGCAAAGTATATATAATGTGCTAACTTCTGCTTAATAAGAGAAAATAAGATACATAGATCTCCTTATTATCACAAAATGAAACACCATAAAGTTAAACCAAAAAACAATGACGTTGATTACACTGGTCAATAAATTTTTACAAAAATCATGTTACTGAAATAAAGTCAGTCATTTCCCAGCAATTTGTATGTGCTCAACACGAATATGACAGTCAAATTCTAATTTTGGCTCTAGTCTTTTTGTAATCTGCAATAAATTGATGTTCACATCACAAAATGCATGCCAACAGTAATAGGCCTATGGTTAATACCTGTAAAAAATCAAGTCATAGACTACTTCTTAGATTTCTTTGCTTGTCTCTTATACAGCTGTTCAGGAATAGAATAGATGGAAGACAGCTTCCATTGTGCACAAGCACAGCCTTAAGACTCAGTTTCAAAGAGTCTAGAAATAGTCTCCATTCTTGTAGTCATGAGTGATTTCTAAGGCATTCATGAGTCCCTCAATATCGGAACAGAATACCAGAGTACTTTTCTTTCTGAAGAAAGGCTCCAGCTGCTGGTGGTGCTTTCAATATAAAGTAATTGTGACATCTTCTTCGAGAAGATTCCATTGTTGGAGTCTTGATCCTAGCAATTCTGCCTTGTTCTTGGATAAATCCAAATCACGAACCAGGTCATTGAGTTCTTCCTGTGTTAGTCTGTGTGGGGTTGATGATGCACCACAGTGAAAATCTGGATCACTGCATGCTGATGGGACAGGAGAAGAACAGGTCGGCTCACCCTTGTCCTCATCAGTTGAATCAAGAGAATATTCTGCTGGAGGTTCTGGAATAGGAAGTCCCTCACCATGTGGAACTGGTCTCAATGCAGATGGAATGTTTGGGTAGACGATTCTCGACTTCTTTGGCTTCGTTATTCTGCTGGAAAGAGGAGGAACCAAGCAGAAGGAACAGTCTTTTATGTGGTGGCTTGGCTCTCTCCACACCATGGGGACTGCTAATGGCATTGATGATCTTTTGCCATTTCACCACTGTGAAAGCTGTGTGGTACATGTAGCACAGCATAGATGTGGGGCCCAAGGCTTGTCTTGGTCACCAACCTTGCATCTGAAGTCAAGATGATATGCCTTCTTCACTTGAGAAGTGACACTTTTCTTCTGGTTGGCAAATGTCACTTCCCCACAAATAGAACAGAAATTGTCCACGCTATGAATGTACTTTCGAGGCATTATTGTTCTGTATTGTGCCTAAATGGATAAAATAATAACACTTCTATGGACAGTAGCTTGAACTGTCTCACACAAAGTCTGAAATATTTTAAATGTTCAACGTTTCCAACAGGGCTTTCTATAGTGTACTGCTGATGTCAGCTTATTTCAGCAGCTGCCTGGCAGTAGTATTGCATTGCATCAGAAAATGATGCCATCAACCCTGGATGATATGTGCATGATGGCATTAGCAATGAGATGCAATATTACATCATTCTTGGCTGATTTAGGATGTTGTTCCAGTCCTACTGGATAAATTTGCACGGTGAAAATGAATTATATGAAATATCTTCAAAACGAGAGCTAATAAAAAATTTTCAGGGTTATATTCATGTTCAGCACACCAAGATACTACAGATTAGGGCCTTTTTAAGTCAGTAACAATCTCAATGTTGACCAGTGTTATCTCTAGACAATGAAAGAAACTCAGTGGAAGGAATGGCAGAAGAAATGACATTTTTCTGAATATATAGTTTTTGCATAGTTTTGACTGTTAGAAGCATGTTAATACTCTATAAATTTAAGAATAATCAAATCAACAAGGATGACATTAAAAAATCTAAAAATATAAACAGAAACAAATGAACCCTCCTGTGTTTCAAATTTAAAAGATTATACACAGACCTGAAATCTCTGGTGTAAAAGTGGGAAGAGGGATGTTAATAGACCAGGTATTTTCATAAAGAATCGGTAATGGTTGAGATCCCTGTTCATATGAAAAGAAACAGAGGTCACATTTGTATATATGTGGGGATGGGGGGGCATAGGTGGTGTGGGTTGTGCCCTGCATGTGTGAGGTGTTTGCACGCAGGAGGAAGAGCACTAAGCAAAAGTCCCAAATTCACATTTCAGGTGTGGAAATTCAAGGAAAGTAACTTAACCTCTAGTTTCCTCCAATGCAAAATGCAGTGATTAGTGCGATCACAGGGTTCTAAGATTATTCTTGAGGACACATGGAGATAAATCGGTTGGAAGAAACGGTTGTGAAATCTCATTCCTGGGTACGAATTCCAGCTCGATCTCATTCCAACTTTGGAACTTAATCTTGGACACAATAAGTTCTTTGACTTTAACTTTCTTCTTTTATAAAACAAAGAAGATAGTAATACCCACATCTTAAATTTAGGGTAGGGACTAAATGGGTGTATGCATGTGAAGTCATTCATGGAAAAGTCATTCATGGAAAAGTGAAGTCATTCATGGAAAAGATTTCCCTGGAAGGTAAGCGCCATAAAAGACAGGCTCTTTTTCATTCTGTTCCACACTGACTTTTCAGTTCTGGAACCTTCTGGAGCACATCCAGGGAGCTTGGCACCTCTCCAGAGTGAGTGATAAAAACCTTACCCTGGTCCCTGTCACAGAAAGAACTGCCTCAATACCAGTTGTGTTGGCCTTCTCTTCATAATAACGAACATCCTCATTATTATTAAGGTATGTACTGGGGTTTTAACTTCAGGAATAAGTTAGAAAATGTAGGCTCTGATTTTCCATCTATAATGTTTTCAGTACATAACATAAAGCAGACTGACAACTAAGGAGGCATCTGGAGGAAAGAAAATGGTTTGAAACAGAAAAGAGCATGAAGTCCCCTTTTTGATGGATGTCTCTTCTACAGATCTAGGGAGTCCTCTCTACCCCACCGTCCAGTGGCTTGAAGAGGAAAAAAGGAAAAAAAAACAAACCTTCCAAAGGCTGAAAATAACAGTCTAAACCCACAAAGATGAGGTAGCAGTTCTGAGCATCAGTAATTGATGCCTCTGAAGTTTTATGACAGAAACTCAGCCCATAAAAGAGGTTTCTGATCTCATAAGGGGGAAGTAAATCCTGGAGAAGTGTCTTCTCACAGCCTAATAACGTAGGTTTCGGTTCTCCTTGAGAAAATGCCTGGCTGGATTACACCCCAGGGCCAGATTTCCTGAGAACTCTGACCTCTGAACTTCTGCACTGAGCAATGAACTCATTCGGGGAAGGGCAGGGGAGCTGCAGTTGGAAAAGAACGTGCCTTGGGTGGAAAGAGCGACGTCTGCAGTCCTGCCCCCATGATGGACATCAGAGAAGACTTTATTTTCACTCCATGCTCCAGTCTTCATTCTTTCACAAGTGAAGGAATCACGTCGGGTAATGAGAACATATGATGTGGAATAAAGAGAGCACAACTCAAAATGGCAAGTGGCGCTTTGGGGCGTAAACAGCACCATGGATTTATGGCTCCTCTGATGGAAAGACTTCACCCTTCTCTTAACCGCACTTGGTTGCCCGCCTTTCAGCAGAATTTCAGGCTGGTCGCCCACTGACTTGATGTCTCCGTCAAAGTTCAGATGATGGTTCTTTCTGGAGTGAGGTTATCAGTGCTCCTCCTTTTCTGTTAGTTTGCATTTTTATCAGTTCCTTTACGTTAGAGTTCACTATGTGGCAAATGCATAAATACCCGCCATTACAGTACCGTGGAGAATGGTTTCAATGTCCTTACAATTCCTTCTGCTCCACCTAATCATCTTCCCCTCACCTGAAACCCTGACACCCGCCCCCCGCTCATCCCCCCACCCCGCATCACTGCCTCTAAACCCCGTGACACTATGATCTTGTTACTTTCTCAGTTTGTCAGTCTGTCTTTTCAGGGTGTCATACGTCAGAATCAGACACTATATCGCCTTTTAAGCTGGCTTCTTTCTTAGTAATATGCCCTGAAGGTTACGCTATGTCTTCTTGTAGCTTGGGAGCACATTTCTTTATATTTCTGAATAACATTCCATTGTTTGTTTCTCCATTCATCTGTTGAAGGACATCTCAGTCGCCTTCAGTTTTTCGCAATTATAAAAAAATTGCTATAAACATTTATGCACAGGTATTGGTGTAGCCACATGCTTTCAATTCACTAGAGCAAGTACTTCATAGTATGAACACTGGACCACAAGGTTTGACCATGTTCAGCTTTTGAAGAAACCACCAAAATGTCTCCGAATGTTACTGCGCCATTTTGAAGGAATAAGGATTCCTGGTGTTCCATTTCTTTGTCAGCATTCTGTGGTTTTTGTTTGTTTGTTTTGTTTTCATTAATAACATTATATAGATTTCAGGTATACAGCATCATAAATCAATATCTGTATTTATTACATGATGGTCACCACCAAAACACTGATTTCCATCCTTAATCATTCAATGAACAACTTTTATGCAATGTAACCATTCCCATGTTTTCTCTTCCTTTTGGTAACCACTATTTTCTATTTTAATAGTTTGAGTTTCTTATTTTTGTTCATTAGTTTTTATTCCTCTGCCTTCCACATGCAAGTAAGAGCATACAGTGTTCGTCTTTGTCCGCCTGACTTTTTTCACTTAGCATAAACCCTCTAGGTCCATCTATGTTATTACAAATGGCAGGGTTTCATCATTTGGCTGTGTGTGTGTGTGTGTGTGTGTGTGTGTGTGTGTGTGTGTGTATCACATCCAATCATTCATCAATGGACACTCAGACTGTTGTGAATAATGCTGTGATGAACTTGGGGGTACATAGATCTTTTTTGATAAAATGTTTTTGTATCTTTCAGTTATCTATCCAGCCACAGAAAAACTAGATAACAAGGAAATTCTATTTTCAACTTTTTGAGGAATCATCATACTGTTTTCCATAATGGCTCTACCAATTTACATTCCCACCAACAGAGCACAAGTGTTCCTTTTTCTCTATATCCTCTCCAACACTTGATGTTTCTGATGTTTTTTATAATAGCTATTCTCACAGATGTGAGGTGATTTCTCCTTGTTGTTTTGATTGGCATGTCCCTAAAGTAAGAGATGAAAAACATCTTTCCTGTGTCTAATGGCCATCTGTTTTGTCATCTTGGAGAAATATCGATTTTTTAATTGAGTTTGTTTTTATTGAGTTGTATGAATTCTTTATAAATTTTAGATATTAACATCTTAATGGATGATTGGTTTGCAAACATCTTCTCCCGTTTGGTAGGATGTATTTTTTTTGTTTTGATGATAATTTGTTTCACTGTGCAAATATTTTTTTTTTTACTTTGATGTAGTCACATTTGTTTATTTTGCTTTTCTTTCCCTTGCCATTGAGTCAAATACTCAAAGACACCTCTAAGGCCAAAATCAAGGATCACATCATCTGTGTATTTTTCTTCCCTGCATTTTATGGTTTCAGGTCTTACTTTCAATTTTTAATCTATTTTGAAATATTTTTTTGTGTATGGTGTTATATAATGATCTAGTTTCATTCTTTTTCTGTGGCCATCCAGTTTTCCCAACACCATTTATTGGAAAACTTCCCTTTCTCTATTCTATGCTTGTGGCTTCTTTGTAATAAATAAGGTGTCCGTATATGTGTGGTTATTTCTGGGTTCTCAATTCTGTTCTTTGATATATGTGCTTTATTTCAATACCATTCTGTCTTAATTATTGTCACTTAGTATTATAATTTGAAGTCAGGGAGCAGATAACGCCATTGTTCTTTTTCCTCAGGATTGTTTTGTTTTTTTAAGATTTATTTATTTATGCATACAAGCTGGGGTGTAGGCCACAGGCATGGGGAGTGAGAGGATTCACCAGAGACAGAGTGGGGAGCAGAACAGGCAGATCGACAGAAATACACTACTGAGGGGAGCAGCAAGCGAGGCAGGAGAGGTCTGCTGCGCCATGTGGGACTCTCCCTGGTGGGGCTTCGAACTCGCGCTGCAGCTGCCAACAGCTCCACAGCGCTGCGCTTAACCTGTTGCGCCATCAGGGAGGCCCAGAATTGTTTTGACTAGTTGGGATCTTTTGAAGTTCTAAGTAAATTTTGTTATTTTTTCCTTCTATTACTATGAAGAATGTTGCTGGGATTTTAATAGGAGTTGACTGCATATATTCTTTTTGACAAGTTGGGCGGTTTCATGATGTTAATTTACTAATCCATGAAAATGGAATATTTTTCACTACTTTGTGTCTTCTAACTCCTTCAAAAATGTCTTATGGTTTTCATAGTACAGTTCTTTCACCTCCTAGTTAAATTCATTTCACAGGATTTAATATGATTCGAAGCAGTTATAAATGAGATTGTTTCCTGACTTCTCTTTCCACTATTTAGTGTTTTTTAATCATATCATTGCATATTTTCAGTATCAGATATTGATTTGATTTATTTCATTATGGATTTGATAATTGTCTTCGACTTACTACTCTATCAAGATCGAAGATTTCATCTGTCTTGTTAACTGAGCCAACTATACATAAAACTAGAAAAGGAAGACCAGGTACAGAGTAGGAATGCAATAAACAAGTGTGTGATTGAAATATCACTAAATTAATTTGCTTTGATGAACTGTGAAGTTGACTATTAGAATTATCCTCATCCACATGCACACCCACACTTTATCAATTCTTTAACCTCTGTCTTTTCCTATTATTTTCCTCTTTTCACTGTTGTGCCAACTCCCTGCTTGTAGTTTTGACTCTCTGGGGTTTTGGTTGTTTTATTTGTTTTAATTGGGGAGTGAGAATGACATTATTTTTGTCAAATAAATAATATATATGCACTACCAGAAATTTGAAACTGATTTCTTAAAAAAAAACTGATTTATATTTATTCTCTACAGTCTTTGATAGGAGGTTATAGCCTCGTTTTCATTTGTTCCTGTTGGTTTGCTATTTTTGAGGGAGAAATTGAATCGACTGCATAAAAAAACTTTGTCCTGCAAATCGACCCCCCTCCAAGAGTTCATAACTCTTACAAAATGATGAAATGAAAGCTTCCTCTGTCCTTTATCTGGGGTAGAACCTATTTCCTCCAACAGTTTCCAGGGATCTGGCAGCAAATATTTTCATTGGTCACTGGAATCGTAGCCCATCACATCAATGAGTATATTTGCTATTTCTAAAGAGCTGCAGTAGTTGAAATGAAATGACAGGTGGATTAAATTGAGACCTTGGAGTTCAGCCAAAGGTACAGGGCGAAACTAAGAGAGGAAAACGTAAAGAGCCAAAGAAATTAGGACAAATTTGTTTGTCATCTGTCTGTCTTCTGCAAACTGTTCCTCATCTATTGTGATTTCCATGGAAGCAGTTCATCACCTTGACCTCCATGGACAGACCACCCAGTAGATGAATGAGCAGGGAAACAGAACTTTTTCTTGGGCAATAACTTGCAGTGTGACCTTAGACAGGTCATATACATATATTATTAGAAACATCAACTTCAGAGTCATAATTGAATTATTATGGGGCTAACCTCTTTATGGACTAGTCAACTATATTTACCATTAGAAATTAAACAAGAATAAAGTCTATGCAATTTTCCTGGTGTTTCCTTACAAAGTTCTTGGATTCACCCCAGAGTGATAGCTTACTTCTTTCTTCATTTATTTGAGAAGACTGAGTCTACGGTGACAGAGATATTCTCAAGGACATGTGTGAATGTGTGGCAGAATCAAGACCAAAACCCACAACTGCTGGTTGTAAATCAATACCCATCCTTGGGCCTTCTCCCAGAGAGTCTCTTCAGCCTACTGGTACTGTATTCAGAAGCAAGATGTCACTATTACTCCACCCTCCTTTATTAGATTGGACTCATCAGTGATTCCTAAAGGATGATCACTCTGTGTGCTGCTAACTGAGGGTACTTAAGGTAGCTCAGGTTTGAGTGCCCAAGTCCTCCAGGGCAATTTCTTCTTACAAGGCCCTATATATCCACCAGTTCTTTTCCTCTTGGGTGAGACTTCCTAAAAACATTTATGACTATTCAACAATACAGAGTCTGTTCATTTGAAAACCATACACTTAGAAAAAGGATTGGGTTTTTTGGATCTTTTTTTAAAATGAAGTTAATTCATTCAATGAATATTCTTTTTGTTTGTGTTGTTACAGATTTATTTGAAGAATTCAGCTTATTCCAAGCACATTCAAAAATATTTCAATATATGAATAACTGAACTTCAAAATCAGGTTTAGTCTACTGATGAAAGTATTTGCTTACATGTTATACCTACAGGGAGTTCCTTGGAGTACTTGAAAGCAAAAAAAAAAAAAAAAAACTTCTTTAAAAATACTCTCCCTAGACTTTCCATTAATTCAAAATGATCAGTCTTCAATTAGTCCAAATGTGTGACACTCCCCTATGATGATACACTTTACACACACACGTATATATCCATATGGAATCTTAGACTTGGAAAATTTGGCAATCATCTCATTACTACCTTTCTCTTGTGGAGCTGGAACACTAGAGCGGCTGAATGTTTTGCTCAAGGTCTTGACTGTGAATTTCTTAGTAGAAGCATTGACCCTTTAATTTGCATATAATCACTTTCAGAAAGGACCATTTTACAGAACTCTTAAGACGATCTTTTCTTCCCAGTGAGCTGAAGCCTGTCTGGTAAAACAGGAGGCTCCAGATAGCAAAATACAAGCAGAGTTTGGAGGCTGTTATCTCTGAATAACTCATTTTAAAGACTATAGAAGTCTGCTTGGACTATCACAGCTGGTGGGTGAGCATTACTTAGAAAAAATAAGCTTCCCTCCTCCTCTTCTCATTCCCTGAACCTCCTCAAAGGAGAGAAAATGTTTGTGCTTTTACCCAAAATCGATCCCTGCTTTTATGCTAAATTCCTCTTCATCTTGCCAGGCTTACCTCAAAGGACATCTTTTCTGTGAGGAGTCTTCTACTCTTCCTGCCCCTGGCAGTTATTACTCTCTTCTTTGTGATACGCCTGAACTTCACATGCCTGTATGTGCACATACACACACATGTATGTGTGTCTATAGATGTATCTCTGTCACCACACACTACACATTATCTTGTAGCTATTTCATATTTGTTAACTATCTCACTCCAAACTGTGAGATTCTACAGAGCAGGCACCAAGTGTTAAATTGTTGCATTAACAATGTTTCTTTTGGAATTCCAGTCCTAAGAAAACTAACTCACAGGTTTACTTTTCTCCTTATTGTAAGGGAAATTAACTTTCAGGACTACTTTTCATTGTAGTGAAACTAATGTTTAATGCCATCTCACCTAAAGAAATTAAAGGCTGTGTTTATGTGAGTTTTCTAGTCTAGGGAGATGATAATATGGCACCTAGTATAATGTCCTAAATTAAAGACTGGAATGTGGTGACTCTGAATGCAAGTAAAGTGAGGTATGTTTGATAAAAAGACAAAGAGATTTTAAATGTAAAGAAAGCAAAAGAAAGTGTTAAAAGTGTTAAAGGTCTGAGAGAGGTTTCTTAAAAAATTGTTGTGTCCAAGGATGACTTCCAAAACAGAAA
>PVIJ01014226.1:0-41745 GCA_004024925.1 Scalopus aquaticus | reverse complement strand
TTATAACAGGAATATAGGGGAGCCAAATAAGAAAGCAACATTCAGCAGGGAAGGAGGGGAGGGGGAGGGCTCACGAGGGGGGAGGAGGGGAGCATGGAGGACTATGGTGATGGCTCCACGGGTGAACAGGTGGTGGGTAACTTATGGGGAATACATAATAATGTAAAAGATACGAATAACAAAAATAAATATCTATTATATTTAAAAAAAAAGGAAATATATGCCAGATTGGACAGGTCTAAGCTGCACATTAGGTCTGGGTTAAACTCATGGGTGCCTCATCCTCCTTGAACCAACAGGTAGGCGAGACAATGTTCTTCTCATGCTGATATACAACAATAAGAAAAATGGTACTTTATCAACAGGCACTCTTAAAACCAGACCTCTCTTCCATGTTCCATCAGCCAAAGCAAGTAATAAGACTGAGTTCAAGGTCAGTAACAAGAGTGTGCTTTGCCTCTAGTGGGAAGAACTGAAGCGTTACAAGGCCAAGGACATGGATAGAGACAGAGGTGAAGAATTAAAGACCAAATATTAGCATACCACTTTCACTAATGAGCTCCATAGTAGTAAATCAAATGGTCAAATCTAAGCGCTCACCTGCTTTGAACATTCAGCAGCACGCAGCAGTTAGTCACTATTTCCACTCTGAAACTGCTTTTTCATTGGGTGTTACTCACCCCATATTCTTTTCCCTTCCCTTTCACTGGCTTTCTCCTCTATACCTTGTTGGTTCTTGTGCATAATTTTTATATTGGATTACCCCAGAGATAAGTCTTGGGATATTTTCTCCTAGCTCTCTACATTTATTCTCTTGTTGCTCTCTTGATGATATTTAAATATATAATCAGAAGAGGTGAGAAAGCCTTGCGGATAACTGGGAAATCACAGTTAGGCAAAAGAACAGCATATGAGAGGAACATCATTAAAGATGAAAGCATATTTAGTATAAGAGGCGGCAGAAAGCAAATATGGCTATAGCAGAGTAGCTAAGCAGATAGGTTTAGAAAATGAAGTCACTGGCATGAAGGAGAGTGATAGTGTTGAAGATGGGGTGAAACTTAGTGTGTCACTATTGCAAATTAGATCTTTTTATGTTTATATTTTCTCATCATGTATTAGTCATATATGGAATGTAACTGATGTGTGTATCTCTTATTAAAATGATTGAACTACTTGGTTCTAATGACTTTAATGTCTAAGCTAGGTTATGTACACAATTTATCTTTTCCAAATAAAATTAGTCTCATCTCTTTCAAATATTTCTTTGGAAACATTTCTTATTTCTTTGCTAATTTTTAATGATTTTTGTAACCCAGAAAATTTTGAATAGTTTAAGCTATTTCATACACGTTTTGGAGTATATTACTGATTATATTAAAGTATTGCTTCATTAACTCACTTTAGGCAGTATCATGTTTACTGACTATTTCTGGTAAAATATACTCTATGAAATTGAAAGATATTTATTTGATCTAATAGGAAAACTAAATTTGTAATATGGGACCTGAGAAGGCATAATTTCACCATTTTCCATAGAGGAAAGTAAAACATAAAATCTTAGTTTGACAAGAACTAGATTATTATTACAGAGCCTATAATAGTAGATATAATATAAAAATAATTATCAGGAAGTAGAGATGGCAAGAAATAATCTACTAATATGGTCATCTTTTATGGTAGAGAGGTCAGTAAAGGTTTTAGTAATTATATATCATAGTTCATTACAGTGCCATTGAATTTAAGATGTATCATTATAGTATCTACGGTTTTACTTTTATTTCAGTCATCTTCAGCCCTTCCTTTTTCATGTTTTAATTCCCTCTATGCCTTCTAGAGAATTTGTAAAACTGCATGTCTTTGAAAAAATGAATAGGAATGCTAAAAATCATCAGTAATAGACTCTTAAGTTACCCTATTTAGATTTGAATTTTCACTTCAGAAATGTTGCAAATACATCTGATTCACCACCACCACCCTTGGCCAGTACCCTTCAGTAATTCAGATTACACATTTTAAAAGTTATAGAATAAAACAACAGAAAGATACAAATTATTCCCAACCTCTGGATTATGAGTAGAAAAATGAATCATATAAAACTATGTTTAGCAAAAATACAAGGGAAATATCAGAAACAGATAAAAAAGAGAAAGGATTTTTGGATAATATCAAAACTTACAGCTCAACAAATGATTATAAAGGACCCACCAGGCATATTTTAAGCAGGAGTGTATATAATGGAAGATTTAATAAGAGGAAAGCTATTTAAAACTTATTGCTACTTCATAATGATAAAATGCACAATCCACCATGAAGACAGTTTTATATACCTTAATGGATATAAAAATATCAAATTTCTCAAAACATGAAATGCAGGAGAAACAAAAACAAAAACAAAATGAGAAGCTTTAAGCACCACCTGGCAGCTCATTGTAACAAGAGAATAAACAGAGACTAAGGACTAAAATATATGCAAATAATACCAACAACTTATATTTTCAAATTAAAGATATGCAAAAGCCAATGGATATAAGAAAAAGTCCTTGATATCACAACTTATAAGGAAATGCAAATCAAATCCACAATGAGGTGTCCCTCATATGTGGTGTCAATTATCACAAAAACAAGAGATAACAAGTGCCGGGGAGGATATGGAGAAAAAGAGCCATCATATCCTGCTCTTGGGAATGCCCACTGGTAACATTAATATGGAAAACAGCATGCAGGTTCCTCAAAAATTAAAAATAGAACTATGCTATGATCCATCAATCCCACTTGTAGGTATATATGCAAAGGAAATATCTGCAGCCCATGTTCATGACAGCATTATTCTCAGTGACCAAAATATGGAAATTAAGTGTCTGTCCACAGATGAATAATGAAAAAAAATATATACAAGGGACTATTAATCAGGTTTCAAAAGAAGAAATCCTGCCACTGGCAACAATATGGATGAACCTGGAAGGCATTATGCTAAGTGAAATAAACCAAAGAAAGAAATACACTACGTGTTATCACTTATCCATGAAATCTTAAAAAGCTGGGAGAAGAATGGTGGTTGTCAGGGGCTGAGAGAAGGGGGAGATGGAGACGTGGTGGTTAAAAAGTACCAAGTTTCAGTTATGCAGGACAAATAAGGTCCGGGGGTGTATTGTTAAGTAGAGTGGGGTCATGGTATAGTAACATACATCTGAAGAAATGTGACCCTGTATCCCCAAATTACATAAAATGTTGTAATCCACTGTTATTTCAATAAAAATATAATTTTAAAAATAAATACCTCTAATAGTGAAAAAAAAACCCTGTTGTATAATTGTAATGTCTTAGTAGAATTGATCTTAATTATTCTCACCACTCACACACAAATGATAACTATGTTAGGCGACAGAAATTAGCTTATATGTGATAATCACTTTATAATGTATATACATATAGAAATTTTAAATATTTGTTGATTACGTCAATAAATCTGGGAAAATTTTCAATAAAATATTACTTGAGAGATGTATACTGCCACCTTTTTTAGCCAATTAAGAACTCCGTTATAACATTTAATAGCATTGAGAGTAGACAGTGATCATCTAAACCAAAAGATCACAGATTTATTTACCATTCATAACTTACAGTGGGTCCAAATACTAGAGTAAAATGGGCGTCCAACCTTCAATTGGGAAACTTACCAATTTAGTAATACAGTGTCAACTTCTGAAAATCATATTCAAGTATCCATTTAGCATATAATCTAAACTACAAGTTACTTATTTTATGCTAAAATATCATTTGATTTATATGGCATACACATTTTTCCCTACACTAGCAAAAGCCAGGTAAAGTCAGAGTCCCTTTTATGATGATTTTGAATGTATAAGACAGGAGGAGAAAAGAAGTATGTCATGAGTATGCTCAGTCTGGAAATTCACGCATACGTAGCTAGCAGTGACAAAAGCACCTAGTAATTGTTTTATGGTGGGATACATCATTTAATTCTTATAAATATACACATTTTAGTGGCAAGAAAAGTTATAGAAAATATGTTGGGTAGGAAAAGTACAAGTAGTATGGAAAAGCCACCATTGAGGAGATAGAAGAAAAGAATGATTTATTCACTACCTACTTTGTATTAGATACTGTGTTTCTCCATTTACCCAAAACACACCAACTTTTAATGCTGGCTTTCTCCAAAAATGCCTGGAGTGAGGAGAGAGAATAATATCTGAGAAATAGTGATACTATTACTGTGATGGATAGCATCAGAAATATTGATCTCATAAATAGAAGTTCAAAATCTATGCATCTTTAGCTAACATCCATGGGAGACCTGAAAGACTGATGGCAATAAAATTAGAGAATACCTGGGAGGAATAGTGCATAGCCAATTTTAGACAGAGCTACAATTGTGTATAAATTATGCAATTTTCTCTATATAGAATAACTTATCTGCATTTTTGGCTGTAGAATACTGTGAGGTTCAGACTGGGTTTTCCTTTTTTTTTTGCTGCCATATCTGAAAAATTCACCAATATTAATATTTAATGCTCCTACTCATGCAGAAAATAAGAAAAAAACACAATTACTAGGAAAAGAAAGCATCTTTGTACCTTTTTTCCTTTTAATGTGAGTGGGAATCAACAGTCTGTGAGCAAAAATTTCTATGCATCTGTTCATTTACTCATTCATGAACTCTATGTCATGTGTGCTAAAGCTAGAATATTCATGAAAAAGATATAAACAGCCCTTCCTCTTTTGAGCTTCTAGAAGAATCGAATTAAATTGGAAATTACAATGGAAACTTTATTGCTTTCTAAAAATTAGTAATTGTTTTGGGATAGCAAAGAATGTACACCTAATTAAAAAATGGAAGGTCAGAGAAATACAAAGTTCTACCCTGTATTAACAGATATCTTAGGAAAGATAGAGTTAGAATTTGTTAATTTGGTATACAAAAAAAAAAAAGCAATCTCTAGTTAAAATTAGCATTTTCTTATATTTTCAAGGTAATGATCATATGTATTATCTTGATTGTGGTGCTAGTTTCTTGGGCGTAAAGATAAATCCAATCTCATCAAATTGCATACATTGAACAAGTGCGGTTTTTTCTATATCACATATACTTCAGTCAAGCTGTTTAATATTAACTTTCTTTGGAATTATGAATGTGGCTACACACCACGGCGGTATTAGTCACATATATTTTCACATCTCATGTTATTACTGCTTCAATTATGATAGTTATTAAATCTCCTAGACATTGTTATTTGATAAGTTAATGAAAAGCATAATTTTATCAGTTTCAATATTCTGATTATATTTGAGTATGACCAGCTTCTTTGGTAATGCCGTGTGTTTTACTTTATGCACGTAAAAAATATTACTCTGAGAAGAAGTTCACAGACCTCACCAGCCTGTTGAAGACGACTTTGGCATAAAAATGCCTAAAAATGTTTCCGTGAGACAGTTTCCTTAGCAAATGGGGATGCAGAGAGGAAGCACGCTCCAGGAAGAGGCAGCATTGTATTAAAAACAAGCCAGCAGAAACAGCAAGATGTGGCCTAGAGAACAGAACAGAGAGGGAATGGAGAGCAGTTCTCTAAATTCTGTGTGTTTGAGCTAGGTCAGGGTGGTCTTATGCTGCCTGGTAAAAGATGAACCAGGCAAGATAAGCAGGGGCAATGTAAGAAAGGCAGAAATAATAATAAATCATTTCTTTTTTTATAAGCAGAGGAGAAATATGATCAGCTTTCCACTGAACTCTATTCTCCGTTATTTCTCAATTTGTTAAAACTGAGGAAGAGAAGTCATATTTGGTGATCACTGGGTTTCTCAAATCCCAGTATTTGGTTGAAGATTTGAGAGAATTATGAATTGTCAACAAAATAGGACATACATTTATTGTTATTATTAATTTAATAACTGAAAATAACCAAACATACCTATAACCTGAGAAATCTCTCGCGAGGAAGAGATTGAAAATAGTGTGGAGAGGTGGAGTAATCACTGGATGTAGGAGCAGTTAAGGTCAGAACACGGGGGGAAAGTGGTAGAAATCTTTAAGAGTTTTTAGCACTAGAAGAACCACTTACAACTACCGTCCTGGACTTTGGACATAGTTTAATTCAAATGCAATAATGGCCCATCTTGAGAACCCGACCACCCAAGTGAGTGTGATTTTAATGAAGAGAAATAATAATGTGTTTTATATTATAATGATAAGGCTACTGGGGTTCATTTCTCCCTGCCTCCTTCAACTGATGATGCCACTACCTCCTTTCTAAAGTTTATGAAATAATTTTATACAAAAACTATTCCAGATAAGAATAAACTGATTAATCTTTAATAGTTCTGATATTCTTTTTTTCAAATAGGACTGGACAAGCAAGAATAGATCTTTTGATATGAATTCTGTGAATGATCCATAATTACTCTGAAACTGCATGCAAAATGTACATGTGCAGTCTTCAAAAGTTTATAATTTATTGGAAGTGAAAGACATCTTTAGACATTTTATCACCGCTCAAAATGTCAAAACCACTGAAGCCCGAAATAAGCTTTTGGCATGTGGTCTACCTATACCCTTTAAACCATACTAAACTTATTATTTCTACAGTCAATCAGAAGGCATTTTAAGCCCCCATATAGATCATCAAAATGTCTCTTTCTGTCCCTCAAAATTAAATGACCCCTTCCCTTCAAATATTCCAGGTAGAACACATACCCTGAATTCAGTGATTATAACCCAAACTTTCTTATGCTCAGTCATACCTGGGAGGAAATGACTAAAACACCATTAGACAACATTTCTGCACATGTGCAGACACCATTCATCCTTCATGCCTGCTCTTTTCTGCTCCTCTCTTTTACTTTTACTGTCTCTGTTGGATATTTGCTGCATCAGTAGGAATCTGGGATATGGGTAAAGGAAGAATGCATGGGATCCATTCAAGTCACAAGGACATACTGGCCCCTATATGCTTGCCTTAACTGTTCTTACAGAGTCACTTATAGCTGGCATTCACTTAGGCATTACATACACAATCTCGTATCCATGTCAATTAATGACTGAAGTTCTTTTTTCCAACATAACCTTATAATTTGGGGGAAAGGTAATAAGTCTGATGATTCAATCAAACCATTTTCCCCTCCAAGTCTCCAAATTTCTGATGAAAATTAGAATCAGGATATGGCAAAACATGACTTCCCTTAGTCTAGTGGGACTTCCTAACTCCAATCATTGTCAGCCTATTCCCCAAATCTGAGTGCAAACCTAATCCCTTCATCTGTGTTTCATCAGTGTCTCTGCTTCCCAAACCACCATAATCACGTGAAACAGGTATTGTTTCTTATTTAGATGTTATTTGTTTTCCTTAGATTCTGGGTTAGTCCTGATCACAATGCGGCATGAGTAAAGAAAAGCAGCCATCAGATAATAAACCTGCAAAATAATGTGCAGATCCAGTTGTGTACAGAGGAATATTTAATAATAGGTTCTGAAAAAATAAGAAAAGCTCTGAGTGGTAGCATACTCCCTCCCTGGCTAACTTCAAACTATTAAGCGGCATCCTTGAACAGGGAATTGGGAACAGAGGTATATAACCAACTCTATCAAGCTACTACGCCAGCTCCAGCACATTGCTGGATGCCTTATATACATTAGTCAAAGTAGAATGATCGCCTATAAAATTGTAAAAATTTCACATTTACTTATCTTTACCCGCTTTCCAATATTTCTTTTTAAAATATCTGGAACCTGGATCCTTTCTTGGAGTGTGTAAACAAACACACACAGAGTATATATTTTAACTTTATATGAGTTAACTTCATATGAGTTAAAAAATACAAATATTTTATATTACTTGAAAATGAATATATTTTCTTGTTTTTAGAAAATTAAACTGTTTTACCAAAGTACCTTCTAGAAGGTTGTGATGTACATGATTGTAATTAAAACCTATTTTATAATAAAATGCCAAAAAAAATTTCATATTCGGGCTTCCCTGGTGGCACAAGGGGTTAAGTCTCAGCAGTATGAAGCTATTGGCAGCCACAGCAGGACCAGTTCAATACCCAGACAGGAAGCTGACCACATGGCGCAGCAGACCTCTCTTGTCTTACTTGCTGCTCCCCTCAGCAGTGTATCTCAGTAGATCTGCCTGGTCTGCTCCCCACTCTGTCTCTGGCGAATCCTCTCACAATTCCCCCGCCCCCACCTCTGGCCTACACCCCAGCTCTTGTATGCATAAGTAAATAAATCTTTAAAATATTTCACATTCAAGAATTAAGAATCACAGCATCACGAGAAGTATCTATATTAAGGAAACATCTAATAATTTATCCTAAAATATTGATAGAGGCATTCCTCAAAACAAGATATCTTATGTACTTCACATGGCATTTGTAAATATCTAGCCCACAGGGAAATGAAACATACTCTATTCAAAGGACCATAGGGAGAACAAACATGTTAGAACCATGAATACATTTAAAATAGAAAGTTTAACAATGTTGGTTAAAATTGAGTGAAATTGAAAGTAACAGGAATGTATTTTGATTTCATGGGTACGCATCATTATTTTTACATTAATGTTACATAAAGGGAAATATGAGATAGTTACAAACATGAAGTATCAATACTATGTGTTCAAATTATTACTAGGGCTATGAGTTTTTAATATGTTTTCTTTTACTTATTTCCTTTCAGAGTTCAAAACCAAGTAATTTAAACACACTGACATTCAAAATAAAGGAAAGGAGTATTTTTCATGCAGCAACAAGAAGTTACTAGCATGATGGCGAATTTTCTATTTAAGTTAGAAAAATTCTAACTTAGATCTTTATTCCAGGATAAATTTCATGACAAATTATTTATATCCTGGTAAAATAAATGTGTACATTTTACAGTGGTTTTAAAAAGGACTTTGTTTATATAAAGTACATCCTTAATCAGATACATTAATAATTGAATCACTGTAATAATAGATACCAATATGATTATAGAAAATTTTCTTTCTTCTTCAGTGCACATCAAACATTTTCAAGAATAGATTACTTACTAGGATGAAAAACAAGTCTCAGAAAATATATGAAAATAGAAATAATATCAAGTATCTTCATAAGTTACAATCCTATAAAGCTAGAAATTAACCATAAAAGGAATCCTGGAACAAACAAAATTATGTGGAGACTAAATAAAATGCTTTTCAACAACTCTTGGGTGAATTAAGAAATCAAGGAAGAGAGAAAAAAAAAATCCAGGGACTAATGAAAATGGAGAGGCAAGCTACCAGATCTTATGAGATGTTTTAAAAGCAGTACTAATGGGACATTCATAGCAATCCAATTTAAATGTCTAATTCTGCATTGAGAAACCAGAAAAACAACACATGCACTCAAAGACCAGTAGAAGGCAAGAAATAATAAAAATTAGGGCAGAAATAAATGAAATAGAAAACAAAATGACAATCCGAAAGATTAGTGAAACCAAGAGTTTATTCTTTGAAAAATAAACAAAATTGACAAGTCATTACCTATGCTTACAGAGAAAGACAGACAGAAAACCCAAGTTAATAGAATCATAAATGAAAGAGGCGAAATTACAACAGATATTGCCAAAATACACAGGATCATCAGAACCTATAATAAAAGTATGCAAACAAATTGGACAACCTAGAAGACATGGACAAATTCTTACATTCATGTAAATTCCCAAGATTGAATCAAGATGAAATAGACAACTTAAAAAGTCCAATCACAAGCACTGAAATTGAAAGAGTAATGAAAAGCCTCCCCAAGAACAAAAGCCTAGGATCAGATGGCTTCATCAGTAAGTTTTACCCAATGTATAAAAGAAGGTCTAATACCACTCTACTCACACTCTTTAAAAAAAAAATCGAAAAGGGAGGAAATCTCCCCAATATATTCTCCAAGGTCAACATTCTCTGATCCCAAAACCAAACAAAGATAGTACAACAAAGAAAATTATAGACCAATGACTCTGAAGAATGTAGATGCAAAAATCCTCAACAAATGCTATTAAACCAAATAGGGTAACATATCAAGAGACTCATCCACCACACTCAAGTAAGTTTCATCCTAGGAATGCAAGGCTGCTCAACATAGGCATATCAATCAACGCCATTCACCAGATGACAAAAAGGATAAATAAATCACATGATCATCTCAGCAGATGCTTAAAAAGCACTCAACAAGATCCAACATCCATTTATGATAAAAACTCTCCCCAAAATGGGAATAAATGGAAACTACTAAATGCTATAATACCCATACATGACAAACTCACAATCAATATGATACTCAATGGTGAAAACCTGAAAGCATTTCCACTAAGATCAGGTACAAGACAGTGATGCCCACTACTACCACTGTTATTCAACATAGTCCTGGGTGTCCTAGCTGAAGCAATAAGGCAAGAAAAACAACATATAGGAATTCAAATTGGAAAAGAAGTGAAACTGTTACTATTTGCATATAACATGCTAATATACTTAGAGAAACCAAAAGAGTCTACAAAAAATTTTCTAAAAATAACAAATGAATACAGTAAGGTGAGAGGACACAAAATCAATGCACAAAAATCAGTGGCATTTCTATATGTAAATAACGTATCAGAAGAAAGGGAAATAAGGAATACAGTTCCATTTATAATCACACTGAAAAGAATGAAATACCAAGGGATAAACTTAATTAAGGGGGTGAATTATCTGTACATTGAAAACTATAAGACTCTGTTAAAGGAAATGAAGACATAAAGAAAAGATATTCCATGCTCATGGGTAAGAATTAACCTCATTAAAATGACCATACTACCCAAAGCAATTTGCAGATTTAATGTAATACCTATCAAAATACCAATGACTTTCTTTAAGGAAATAGAACAAACAATTATGAAATTTATATGGAACCACAAAAGGCCTCATATAGTTAAAACAATATTGAGAAATAAGAAGAAAAATGAAGGCATTCCACTTCCTGACAATATTGCACAGCAGCTAATCAAAACAGTATGATAATGGAACAACAGGATTTGAAATAGTATGAAACAGAAAAAAACAGAAACTCAGACCAATGGAACAGAATTGAAAGTTCAGAGATAAATCCATACAAATATGGACAACTAATTTTTGATAAAAGAATTATGGCCACACACAAGTGGAGAAAAGATAGCCTTTCTATAAATAGTGGGGGGAAACAGTCACATTCAAAAAAATAAAGGAAAATGCATATTTAACACCATACACAAAAATTCACTCAAAATGGATTAAAGATTTGGATATAAAAACCAAAACCATGAAGTACTTGAAAGAAAATATAAGGGATACATTACAGTACATCTACCACAAAGGTATATTTGGGAATACAACCCCTACAGCAAGGAAAACAAAAGTAAAAATAAACAAGTGGGACTATATCAAATTTAAATGCTTTTTTTAAATATATATTTTTATTGTATACATATAATAATTTATTTTTAAAAAATATTTATTTATTTATGCATACAAGCTGGGGTACAGGCCAGAGGTGTGGGGTGGCGAGAGGGTTTACCAGAGACAGAGTGGGGAGCAGCACAGGCAGATCGAAGGAAATACACTGCTGAGGGGAGCAGCGGGTGAGGCAGGAGAAGTCTGCTGCACCATGTGGGAATCTCCCTGGCCGGGCATCGAACTCACGTCGCCGCTGCTGACAGCTCCACAGTGCAGCGCTTAACCGCTGCGCCACCAGGGAGGCCCCCATATAATAATTTAAAGTGAACAAATTGATGTGTGATATAAATGTAAAGTGTACAATAATTTCAAAGATGTAGAATGAATAACATTGTAAAATGTGTCATTACTATTTTATATAGATTTCACATCAATATAATGATATTTTGGATATACCAAGTTAAATAAATACATGATGATTAATTTCACTGTTACCTTTTTTTTTTTTACTGTGACTACTAGAAAATTAAAAAATTACACATATAGCTTATACAGCTATACCTGTAACATATTTCTGTTGGGCATTCTATTCCAGAGTGACCTTATTAAATTATTTCAGGTATCAAATTCTGTAACCAGTGGATATTTACACTACATGTTTACCTATGTGACCTGATGAAAGTCTCAGAGTTTTCTAATATGGTAGGAGAATTCTATTTACCTTCCATACTCAAGGACATATTACCTGAATGAAAGCTCTAATCTTTAGCATGGAGAACGTTACCATTCTAAACCACCACGTCAAGGAAACATCATTAGCACAAATACAACCATCATCTCATATTAGATCTCTATATCTATACATGACTTCTCCAACTCTAATTTTCCATTCCAAGGTTTCACTAATTTATTCATTCACCCATTTAACCTTCAACTATTTATCCATTTATTCAATCACTTATTCTTTTCAGCAAAAATATACTAACCTCCACTAAGCATAATGTAAAGTTGCAGCGACAGGCTACGTAAAACACTGCCCCTACTATCCAAGTACAAGGGCAGAAATTCACATAAATGATATAATAACATATAATACCAATGATGAGGGGAAAAGTTTGGAAAATACGGAAACTCTCCAATAGAAATCATTACCTATGTCCCTCACCTACAAGATTGTTTCAGCTTATTTTCAATAATTCATCATTTCTACCCCAACTAATCACTGAAATGACTCCTCCTAAATGTCCTATTTCCTTAGCCACCTTGAAACTCACATTCAATTTCACATTCTCCCAACACATTCACCCCTCCTCACAATGTCTCCCGTTCTACCATCCTTTTTCTCATGGTTTCCAGGACACCAGTTTCTTGATTTTCTTCTAATCTCGCCAGCTGCAACTTCGTCTCCTTTCCTCAGTTCTCCTAATAACTCTCAGCACTGGCGGTCTATAGGTCTTCTCATCCCTCCTCTCTACACAGACTCAGTCTCTTGTTGACCCCCTAAAGACTTTCAAATGTATCTATATGCGCTTGGTTGCCAGATTGATATCCTCAGCCTGAACTTCATTCACACACTGCAGTAACGTATACCCAAATGCCAATTTGTTGTTTCCACTTGGCTCCTGATTGAAAAATTCTATATCCTACCCACCTCCAGCTTTTTTCACTCACAGATTGCCCCACTGTTCATGTTGATTCCATCTTTATTTTTGAGTCACTCTTGACTCCTCTATTTCTCTCACAACTCCCATCCCAATCAGTCAGAACAACCTGTTGCTCTACCTCAAAAACATATCTAATAATTCACCATTTTTATGGATATTAATATCATTTCAAGTTTCCTTCATAAATTGCCTGGATCATCGAAAAAGCTGCCTAATCCACCTCTCTGCTTTCATCCTTGATCTACTTATAATACAGCAGCTGGAATAATCCATTACAAGTAAGCCAGATCAAATCATTTATTCCCCCAAAGCCCTCAACCCCCTATTTCACACAGCGTTAAAGTCAAAATACTTAACATGTTCAAAAGAGACCCTTCATGATCTGGATTCTTCTTGCCCTGTTCCTTCTGATTTCATTTTCATTTCTCACCATTCTCACGCCTCACGACACTCTAGTCACACTCACCTCCTTGTCATCTCTCTTATAAGTTAAACACGCTGCTGCCAATTCCTCCAAGTTCTCTGTTAAAATTATAAAACTTGCCTCTTCTCTGGCCCCTGTTGTAAGTCTGATGTCTTAATCTGGCATTTAAGAATCTAAATTGCACACTCCTGTATTAATATTCATGCTATTTTTTCAATATAAGTGCATTATTCTCCGTTGCAATTCTACCTCTTCTAACTCTTTGTTAATGTTCAATATAAGGCCTATCCCCTATTTAGGATTTTTCTCATCACCAATGCACATGCTGTTTTCTCACTTGTCCAAAGTCAAGTAATTATTAATAACTGTATTTATTATAAGCTACTTCGAATTACACTGATTTTACCCTTTACTTCTTGTTTTGATACCTGCATTAAGAACTTCTTAAGAGCAAAGATTTGAACTACTCTAAAATCCCTATAGTAATAGTCATGTTACATTGACTTACCCATTATAGAGGTTCAAATCCTATTTTCACTGGTCTATTAGTTTAGTTCCTGACACTCCACATCTTCAGAAATTACTTATATACATAATAAACACATAATAAAATATCTTACAATTTTTCCTTTTAATATCCAAATTTGAAGCATGATTAAGAAAGTTGAACCGGAAGAATTTACACTCATTACCACAAATAACCTAAAATTAACCAACAAATACTTAAGGCATTTTGATGACTTAAAAAACTCTCATAGTAATAGTTAAAACTTGAGAGAGGGGCCTCCCTGGTGGCGCAATGGGTTAAGTCACAGCACTATGAAGCTATCCGGAGCCACTGCAACATGAGTTCGATACCTGGCCAGGGAGATTCCCACATGGCACAGCAGACCTCTCCTGCCTCGCCCGCTGCTTCCCTCAGCAGTGTACTTCAGTAGATCCGCCTGTTCTGCTCCCCACTCTGTCTCTGGTGAATCCTCTCAGCCCCTCTAACCACCTCACACCTCTGATCTACACCCCAGCTTGTATGCATAAATAAATGAATCTTTAAAAAAAACTTGAGAGACTATATATATCATAAGCATTTTACATCCATGTTTGTATTAAATCCTCACAACACATGCCTGTTATACCCAGGCATGAGACTGAGATTTAGGCACATTAAACAACTTGTGTCCAGTAAAGGAGTTAATAAGTATTCGGGAGGGATTAAATCAAAACTGTCTTATTAACAAACACAATCACACACACTGCATTCACAGTAAAAACTCACTAAAGTAGGTGGCATCCAAATCTCTGACTTTACAAATATGCAAACTAAAGCAGGTTAAAAGTCTTGCCAATCTACAAGTGGAAACCTAAGATGAAAATAGGAAGCTAATGCCCTATTTTAGTAAGCAAAGACCAGTCATTCTTCAAGTTAACGTGCGGAGTTTGATTGTGTTTTTTATAGGTACCTTAAGTAATATTTGTATTATTTTAAACTCTTTAGTGATCATTAGTAAAACCAACTCTTCAGATGTAGGTGAATATGCTAGAACAAGCTAGATACAACTTAAGTGAAAAAATTAAGGTGAGATAAAATTGCATATCTATCATACACATCACATACATCACGTATCTATCTTAACCTAGACAGCCCTGTTTCTGAAGAAGAGCACCGCATTGTACCAGGTGCATTCCACTGCAGCTCTTCCAGAGAGTCTCTTCACTTTTTCATGGACTCAGATTTTCTTTCCTCTTCCCTTAATGACTATGTTAGAAACTCATTTGGCATTTGTAGGTATTCATAAGGGAATTCTAGTTACTTCCTACACATACCTGTTCTGATATAGCCAAAAACCATTTGGTGACATTATCAACTCATTAAAGTGAGAGATGTGACAGAAAGAGCACATGCCACATGGAATAAATATAAAAGTGTCAACCACTTAAATGGGGAAAAAAATCCATCTGGCTGATTTCTCTTTGAAAAATGAGTTGTGTATAAGTTCTTTCCTTAATACATGACAGCCAATTAATCTTGAAATGGGTAAAAGCATACAGTATTCAATTTAATTAAAACCAATATTGATTGAGAGTCTACTATATGTAATGCATGTGCTAGATTCAAGAAAGATTACACAGAATAAAAGATAGTCACTTCCCTTAAGGGTGCTTGTTTTCAAAAGGGAAGGGAGTAGTTAAAAGGAAATTAGAGAAAAATGCATGCCAAAGAAATGCAAGACAAAACTAATGACTTCTGTACTACAGATTGAGAATCTATCATATTTAATTGAGAAGGCACCAAAAAACATTTCCAGAGAAACTTTGGGCTTAAAAAACAAATATTTTTACAAGACTAGAATATTTAGCACATTATCTACTATTATCTGTGTAAAACATGCTTTGTCTCATACATTCTAGAAAGAATTAATATCACACATATAACATGATGTTACAATTATGAAGTGATGACATCCAATAGGGAAGCCAGATCAATAGGTGTTGGATGTTATCAAAAAATTAGTGAAATTATTTCAAAGTTTTGCAATCTCTCCATTAAATTAAAAAATGTTACATTCTAATAGAAAAGAGAGCAACTTCTTGATTACATGCTTATATAACAGAAGTCATTTTATATTTTCTACTAGAGAACAGTATTGATATACACAGTCTAAAGAAAACATTTGCCAACCCCAACACGAAATATTTAAGAAAATTAATTACCCCCCCAAATAACTGAAGCATTAAGATGTTGATTTGAGACCAACATTACATCTCATATAATAGATCTTCATTTATAAGCTAACTTTGAATCTCTGCACCAAGAATTCAGAGAACTGAGGTAGGGATTCCAAACCAGCTCTTACAGGACTATCTGGCTGAAAGGTTTACCTTTTAGCTCACTGGAAAATTTCTCATACTGCCCTAACACATTGGCCAACTATATTTAATTAATGACTCTAGTAAACTGAATTTTCAAAAATAAATTAAACTCATTTCTTCTCATGAATGTATTAACATGATATGCCACACATGATTATTCTTTTAAAGCAGATGGTGCATTTTCAGCAACAATTATTGAAAAGTAGATATCTATATTTAAACAAATTCTACCACCTACCATCATGTTTCATCTGACAATCTGTTCTTAATTCTAAGTGTCCCATCTTTTGTGAGTGGAGAACTTTCTTAATGTGTTTAAGAGAAATTCAAAGATTGCTGTTATACTAACTACAACTCAAATCTGAAACATTAAGCTACCTCATCAAAGCAGAAACAGAATTTCTCATAATTCTTGGCCATTTGAGAGAGCTCCCACAAGAGGAAAAGAACCAAAATTAAGATGTTACGAATGTATTCTTAAATTCATTCCAGGTGCCACATATGGAAGCTCAAGAATGTTAAACAGGAGCCTCCCTGGTGGTGCAGGGATTAAAGTCTCAGCACTATCAAGCTATCAAGCTATCCCCAGTTACTGCGGCATGAGTCCAATCTTCAGCCAGGAGCCAACCCACATGGCGCAGCAGACCTCTCCTGTCTCGCCCGTTGCTCCCCTCAGCAGTATATTTCAGTCAATCCGCCTGTTCTGCTCCCCACTGTATCTCTGGTGAATCCTCTCTCTCACCCCCCTCAATCCCCACACCTCTGGCCTACACTCCAGTTCTTCAATGAATAAATAAAAGTAAATCTTTTAAAAAGAATGTTAAAAAATAGATGAAATCATTTAAACATTTTGCTTGTGCTTTCTGTAGGAAAAATACATTTTATTACTATTGGGGTGTTATTTACTCCTATAAAGTAGCAACTGATATGATACTTTTGCATTATTTTATATCGATAACTGTATATTTTTCAGGTGAATAAAAGCTGAGGAAAGTTGGGCTCCCAACTTTCTATCACAGATCATCAGGATTCTGATTAGCATTGTTTGACTACTCATACCATACACCTAATTTATTGGTGATTTGCCCAGAACAAAGTTGATTCTACAATAATTATATTTTTAAAGGGGGGGGGTTATTTGCATCCAATGCCATCATTTCTGTGCCACTAACCACAGATTTATAGTCCCCATGAAAGTACAAATGAGCACAGTGTCACATTAAACTGGAACAAATCATGGGCATAGCATATTTAACTTTAAAAGAGAGAAGTCTACTTAAGTAGACTTAATATACTATATAGAATTACTTCAAATTAATAAAAAGTATTAGCATTCCTTTTAGAAAAGTACTCCCCCTTTTAATAGTACTAAACCAGCTCTGGGCTGTGACAGAAAGATAGGTATATATCCAATAGACTTGACATTTAAGTGATAGAACTGCTGGGATGAAATGGAAGTTGTACTCCATTCCCCTGATATTTCTCCTGACTTTGTGACTAAATTCATAAAAGGTGACAACTTCAGAGATGATATTTAACATTAACATGAAAGTGTTTAATAAGATACTTTGATAAATAAAACATTTGATGGCACAACTTAGTTTAGGCCATTACTATTCTTTTTTCCTGTATGTGAGATGTAGGAACGCAGACATGCTGTCCCGCCCAGGACAGTGAGTCGCTAGCTATAAGAGGCTACTGAGCACTGGAAACGTGACTGGTCAGAATTCAGATGTTCTGTATGTATAATACGGACACTAGAGTTCTAAGAATATTAAAAACGTAAAATACATTTTGTATTTACATTTTATATTTTGTATTTACATATTTTATATTATTTTAAATAAACTGGGTCAAAAATTATTCAAATAAATTTCACCTGTTTATTTTTAATTTTTTAATGTGGCTATTAGAACATTTTAAATGATAAACCTGGTTTTCATTTTTGACTCCAATGTCTATTGGACAGAGGATTTTACAACCCACAGTAAAGCAACATTATTGATATTTGGATTTGGATACTTCTGCGTTGTGGGAGACTGTCCCAGGCACTGTAAATGTTTGGGGCCTCCCTGGCCTCTGCCTGCTACATGCCACAAGCACTTTCCCTCCCCCAGATGTTCTTACCCAAAGTGTCTCCAGTCACTAATATCCTGTGGGGGCAAAGTCACTCATATTTGAGAATCACTGGTGCACAGTATCCAAAGGTAGTCTCATATTTAGTATACCAACACAAGTTTTCAATAACAAATTTGAGAAAGAAAAATAGAGGCACCACATTTGCTAACTGGATGTGATTAGCATGAAAATATTCTTCAAAATGCCGTTTTCTATTGAAAACACAACACCTTTGTATAACAATATGGGAGCTAACTGCACACATAACTGAGAATGTATAAACTGTGAATTCAAACGTGTATTTCCTTAATTTCAAATAGATACAAAATATTGTTCACAACACACAAAATTAAAATTTCAGTCTTTCATATTGCTTTTAAAAAGATTATATTTTCTTTTTTAAAATTAATTTATTGTTAATTGAGGTACTGTTTGGATGCCCCCAACAAGTATCACCAGCATAGTTCACCACCATTGTCCACTGTCTTCTCAAACATTCTGCCATTTTTCAAAATGACAAATACATGCTCTAAATACCAATACCAGTTTAAATTTGCATATAGAAAAGATTCATGTGAACAGATTCTTTCCATGAATTCCCTGGTTCTGACCTTGGAGCACGTCTGAAGAGTGGTGGCTCTTCAAGTTTTTCCAATATAAAATTAAGTTTACATTTGATTTCATAACCAATTTTGCTGGATAAGAATAATGAAACTGTACATGTTGAATAAAGCTCAAACTACTTGTTTTACTAATCATCATGTAGCAATATAACAAGCAGCTCAAATTCCTAAACATATAACTAATACCTGTTGAGTATATAGTAAGCAAAGAAATCTCTAGTATTTTTAGCTCAAGCCAATAGTCTATAGTGATTTTTATAACAATTCTGCTGTAGGCACTTCCAAACAGTTACTATTTCTTTATTGTGTGGTACCACACAAATCAATAACCAACTGAATTAGAGTTTGTATATAATATTAATGACTGTGTTAATACTCAAAGTTGTTTTCAACTGTGAAAAAGCGACAGGAGATCTCATGCCTCATTTGTGTTCCATTTGAAGCAAAGGCAATAAGCAAATCTTTTTAGCAAGAAAGAAAAATAAATTTGCATAATGAACTATAATCATTTTGTATATTTCTCATTTTTACTTTAAATTAAGGAAATGTGCATTTGAATTCATAGTAACTGCTCCCAAGGCACAGTAAGTTAATAATGTCAATTTTTTCTCTCTTTTCTTTTTCTTTTTTTTGGCTAAGGCTTCATTTAAAAAAATGGAGCAACAGAAGAAAAGAACTATTCAGATATAGTGGAATAGCTAAAAGCACAGATAAGGATTGTGCTCAGTGGACATAAATAGCACAACAAAGAAGAGCATATAAATAGGGTAATTTATTTTAACATGCTTGATTTAAAATACATCTTCTCTGAGGACTGTACAACATCTGCTCTATGTCTTTTTCTACCGCTAAAGTCATTCGCTACCCCAAGAACCACTACTACTAGCCTGCCGTTCATTAACCGACAAAGCTGAAACTTGGGGTCAATGACTAGCTGCAGGATGGCACTGAACACCTGTGACAGAAGGCGATGATGGACACGTGCAAAAAAATCAACAAAATACCCCTCTTGTTAAAATTACCTTCCATTTCATAAGAACTCTATAAATGTGCTCCAACTTGAAATAAATATTTAATAGTTATTTGAGGTGGAGTTTATTTTATTAGTAGAGAAAATCAGATGATGAAAAGTATAGCTAACTGCTCATTGACTCTCTGATTCTATGCTTTCTGTTGCCACGCCAGATAAGTTATCTCATCCTTTTGTTTATTCACTGTGCAAAGAGGTATTTCCAAGAGCCCATAGAATTTTATCTTGGTGAACACATTTTGTGTATGTTGATGGGAAATTTTGCAGCCATAAGCCAAGAATGTTGAGAATTGTAATAATTCTGCTAGTGAACACCGCCAAAGCCATCTCATTGAAGAGAACACTGTTCTAAAAAAAAATTACTTAAGCAATAGACAGAAGATCATAGGAATCCTTAAAAGCACAAACATAATGTCCCAGGAGAGGAAACAGTCATTCATTGGCTAGAAATTCCAGAAGCAATGAGCCACTATTGGTGGGCACGGTTTCTTCTTGTTTCTCCCTTTTCCTCTCCCTTTCCGCTCACTGCTCCCTCATACTCCCCACCTTTCCTTCTCACTCTCCCTTTTCCTTCCTAATCATTCTTCCTCTCATTCTTTCTCTGCTATCTCCCCACACCCTTTCTCTGTAAGAAAATTAAGTCAGCATACTGAAATCCTGAGCTGATCTGGCCCTGGGAAGAACTGTAAAGTAGGTGAAGATTATGTGTCATTTCTACTGACATCTTCAGCCTTTCTGTGCTGCCTGTCCTCGTACCCATCATCTTTCTGCTACCAGCTGTACCCTGGACTTGACCCTGCTGTCTTACTCATTGCTGAAACTACTCCCACAGCACCTACCAGTTCCTCAGGACCTCTTTGATTTATGTGTGGACTCATCTAGACATTATGGATTCATCTCTGTGAGTGACAGATTGATTTTCAGATGCTCTATGAAAGACATTAAATCAAATGAATAAATGTTTAAAGCTAGACTGAGGCAGTGATACAGACTGGAACAGAAAAGCTGGGTTGTTTCCTGTCAAATTGTTCTCGATGAACACTCTATATTTCCATCCCCTTAATCACATGATACAGGGAAGTTATCTAGTTAAAACTTGAGCCCTATTATTAAAGTAGCTAGCAGAAAGGAAACTGATGTGAAGAAAGTTCATTCTTGTTTATTGACATAAAACATCATTAAGGAGACAAGGGTGCTCATATAAAGACATTCTGCCCAGGGGAGAGACACAAGATGTGCTGTGTAAGAAGATTTTTTTCAGAGGAAACAGGGAAAGCTCAACTATGAAAACTGATGTCTAGGTAAATTAGGAGGGTTCTTCTATGAGAAATAAATTCTATTTTCAAATAAAATTGAAGCTGAACCGAATAGCTTATGACCTTCCATGACCTTCGTGGGTATTAATACGTGAGTACCACAAAAATTCAGCATGAAATACAACAAATACTAACTTCTAGAAAATTGGCTTCTTAATTTGCTGCTTATCTGTCTGCAAGAATCTTAATATTCTAGATCCTGATATCTGAAGAAATACCCAAACGACATACCGGAAGAGATAAAATTCCTTTTAAAATTGAAGCCCCAAATGATTGATGAAAAACAGCTGAATCTACATTTTAGAATGAACTGTATGTTGTCCAGCACATGGTTGTAGACACACAAATACAAAACATTCAAGATAAAACATGCAGGGAAATATTTAAATGTATGTATGTAAAATTATTTTCCTGTATAAAAATGTGCAAACGTTCATGTCAACTACAAGTCCTTTCAGAAACTAATAATGTTTACCAACCCTCAAGGACTATATATGCATAAATTTTTCTGTACAGGATCAGAGAATAAATATTTTAGGTTTACTAGGAAATACGGTTTCTGTTGTAACTAGATAACTGCCATTATATTGTGAAAGTTTATCTCTGTATTTGAGAATACAGAGAAAGGGGCATGGCTGTGTTTCAATAAAATTTTATTTATAAAAACAGGTAACTGATCAAATTTGAGCCACAGATCATAGTTTTCTGATGTTTGTTCTACATTACATTTCCCACATGAAATTATTTGTCCTTGAATATAGATTATTTCTTTAGGAACCCTGGTTCTAGCAGTATTGAGGAATGCTGCAGTAGATTTTTTATTTTAATTAGGAACCTTCTTCAATAAAGAGTTGAGACCTTCCTCTAGAAATAACCAAGAGAAATGACTTCCTTTATTATACCCTCCCCCTTTTTTGTGCTTCCCTTACAACTTTGCATTGAAAAGACCACTATCTTTAATCATACAGATCAGGGAAACTCTAGTCTCTACATTAATCAAATGGTGAACAGTGAGTTGTTTTTAACAGCCACTGTACACCTTTTAGACACATGCTTGAGTGATCCAACATGGTTATGTGAATACATGTTTCTGGTTACCTGGGATAAATTTTATCTCCTGCTTGTGTTACAGACTCTCCTGTTTGCTACAAGTGTTCACCTGAGCAAAGTAATAATTACAGTGCAATTCCAATCCTATCTTTAGAGGATAGGAAGGCTCCCTTTATGCAGAAGTCATTGGCTCTACCTTTCTTCTATTTTGTAAATTAATTACAATAGTGCTAGTTGGCCTCCCAGGTGGCGCAGGGGGTTAAGTCTCGGCACTATCAAGCTATTAACAGCCAGTGCAGCTGGAGTTCAATCCTGGCCTGGGAGCTGACCCACACAGCGCAGCAGACCTCTCCTATCTTGCCCGCTGCTCTCCCTCAGCAGTGTATTTCAGTCAATCTGCCTGTTCTGCTCCCCATGCTGTCTCTGGTGAATCCTCTCACCGCCCCCCCCCCCGCCCCGCACCTCTGGCCTACACCCCAGCTCTTGTATGCATAAATAAATAAATTTTAAAAAGAATAGTGCTAGTATACTTGGATATACCCTTATGTGTCTATCCCACACAGGCACTGTAACGGTGCTCACTTCTATACCTTTGTGTCAGGTAACTTCTAATATTTTCTTCTCCAATACCTATCATTAACCCAATCCTATTACTCCATATATTGTAATCAATATTTGCTTGATTTATACATGCACTATGTCAGCTATTTGGATTATTTTTGAAGACTAGCTAATCTTTGCACCCAATATATCCCTGGTTACCAAATTCCACAGTATGCAGACACCCCAAATGAGATCTCACAGGGGCAGCACACACTGAACCACTTATGACATCATATACCTTCCTTTCACTCCAAATAGAAGTTAAGAATTTCAAAGTCAGAATCTAATCAAGTTTAGTTTGGCTGAACACTTTCATAAAACATCTTTGTAGAAACAATGGTTATTTAATTGGTATCTCAAAAACTTTTATATTTCTTATGTCTGCATATGTTTAGTAGTAAGAACAATATACTGCATTATTAGCACAAGCACAAAGTATTAATTTGAAAAACAAATAGAAAATGTGTGTACGTATGTGTGTGTCACACGTCAGAAAAGTGTTACTGAGAAGAGTGCAGGCCAGTCTATTCTGAGAAACTGCAATGCCACATAAAGTTCTGGATAAACCACTAACTGTCTCCTGGGTCACAGGAGACCTGGGTAAAAAGAAGAGAAATGAAACAGTATAGGCAGAAATATGGGACATATAGAACTCAGCGGACCATAGTTTGAAAACCCACACTGATATTTTGATGTAGATCACTGTACAGCTAATGAACCAATCCCAAAGGTAGAACAGACAGTCTGCCTTGATTGAGCAGCTGAATAGATAATATCCTGCTAATAATTATCAAGATCTCATAGTCTTCATGGTTCCAAACTTTGTAGCCATCACTTAGATTTTTCCTAACTTGGTGTTGCATATAATAGGCCTCTTAGAAGTAAAGATTGCACTAATCAAAAACCTCAGATAAGCATCACTGTGGCTTCAGAATTGTGTGTTATCATGGAAGTTTACCCTGAAAATTGCTGCTTTAAACATTATAGATTCTTACCCAAGAAGCCTCAAACACAAGAGATGGAGGGGTTTATCTAAGAGACTC
Organism: Scalopus aquaticus; assembly: GCA_004024925.1. NCBI lineage: Eukaryota > Metazoa > Chordata > Mammalia > Eulipotyphla > Talpidae > Scalopus > Scalopus aquaticus. Next base: position 17,571 of record PVIJ01014226.1, on the reverse strand, counting down.
ATACAAAAATTAAACTCAGTTAACACATTTTCTGTCCCTGTGTTAGAGAAAATGACTCACCCATTTTTTTTTCATATTTCCAATGTCACATTCTCTGGCTGTCTATTACAAAACAAATACATCATATTGGACTATGTACTTATCTATAACCAGCACAAAAATTTTGGAAAACTCTGAAAGTTTTAATTATTACAGAACTGTCAAGTAATTGATGGCATATATATTCACCAAATGCCTACTCCCTCTTCTAGTTTATTATAATGATGCTTGCAAATCATCAAGGGAGAGATTAAGGTCCACATAACAATTGTTCTATGTATGATGCATGTTCTATTGTGTCTTTTGTTTTACTTAAAATAACCATATGATATGATTATTGGACAAGTAGTCTCTCTTAAGGCACATATATAAAACATCTATTCTTCTCACTGACCCTATCTATAGACCAGCTCTATAGGGTTAATTTTTCCCCTGACTAGAATAAAATTGCAAGCAGATCCTCTAACATTTTTGATCATTGTTAGATAATGAAAATACAGTGGCCACAGTAAGTTATAAGAATGTTCTCATTTTTATAGTTAAAATATCTGGTTTACTTTAATTATCAAAATCCTACAGTAAGAAAAAAAATAAAGCCACATTATTAAAATAATTGTTCAATTATTTGACTCTCTGGGTTGTATTTACAAAGGTTGTAAATACCTCTATGCTATTTGGGAGTAATGTTTCTTAGAAAAGTGAACTCAAGATACTCCAGAAAAAGTTCATCAAATATTAAATGGACTATCAGATTTTAATATATTGGTAACTGCCATAATTTTGTAGTTCTAAGGATTGGACTGTCCAGTATCCAAGTTTTCTTAACAGTAATAAACAGTCTGCTTGGACTGAATACAGATGGCAAACAAATGTTCATGGTGGGAAGAACTTCTCAACATAATATTTTGTTTTAAAATAAATATTTTCACACAGTGTTTTGTTTGTAGCATATAATTACGTTTAAGATTGCTCTACATGTGGAAAATGGAGAACAGAGCCAATTATCAAGAAAATAAAAAATTAAAATTATTTTGTCAGTATATATTAAGACAAAAAAGTATGTTTCATAGACATAAAAAAACAATTTGAGCAAAATATGCAAATCATTCAGTTATAACTAAAAAGACTATTTGTATAGTTAAGAGTGTGTGGGTATAAACAAATTGTCAATATGGGATATACTTATTTTAAAACTCATTTATCTAATGATTGAGTTACTTTCATTTGAAATGCTCTGATGATAAAATTGAAATGGCCACATTCACTCAGTTCTTTATTATTTAATTCAATCATTTTGTAACTAGCTCTTTTGAATGACAGTGATCCAAAGGCAGAAGATTATGGAATAAATCAGATACAGAACATGATCTCAAAGGCCTTCTAACCTATATAAGGATAAAAAATACATACATCAGGAGCAACTAAAGATAAATAATGAGTGGTTCAGTGGAGGAGGAACTTGCTTATAGCAGGGGAAACTGGCAAAAAGCTTCATGAAGTAGCAATTAAGAATATTTGAAAATGCAGTTTGGGCAATGTATGAGAGTGGAGAAAGCATAAACTATAAATTCAGAATGAAGATAATTCAATTTGGAGGGATTAGAACGTGTAAGAACAGGATTAATGGAATTTGACTAAAAAAGTATGTTGGAACTAGTTCAAAGTAGACCTTATAGGGGAGCCTATGACCTTTGGACTAAATACTCACACAGGAGGAAGCACTGAATATCTTTATACAGCAGAGTAATATGTACAGTTTGGAGTGTTTTAGATCAGAAGGTTTTTATCTTGGAACTCCAGAGACAAAGTCAGACCCTGAAAATACTGTATAGGTGGGCTGATACAGTAGCTACAAGCCTTAAGTGCACATTCAAATGACAACACCGGTTAAAATTAAAGTTTCAACTCTCCAATTGTACTAGCCACATTTTAAGTCTTTAATAGTGCTCCTAATGGCTAATGTCTCTGACAACACAGATATAGTACATTTCCACTACTGCACAAAGTTCTATTGCCTAGCAGTATCCAGAGATACAGATTTTACTTATCTTATTTATGGTTACATGAAGGTACTGGAGGGGATAGAAGAGATTGATGATCTATACACCTTAGAAGGATTTTTGAAACTTAATTGTGACTAACTGGGAAAGGACAGAAAAATTTGGGAATTAAAAATTGGCAATTGGTTAAGTCCAGAATAGGAGGCTAACATTTGGTTATTCTCTGTATATACTTCGTAAATAAAGAGACTGAATAAAAATATTCAAGGGAGAGACTTTGGGAATATAAAGAGAAGATGGTTTTTAAAACCACCATTAAAGTGTTAGGGAAGCAAGAAGAGTATAGAAATGAGATGTAGAAAAGAATCCTGGAGAGAGAGAGAGAGAGAGAGAGAGAGAGGGAGAGAGAGGGAGAGAGGGAGAGAGGGAGAGGGAGAGAGAGAGAGAGAGAGAGAGAGAGAAAATATGAGAAAAACACAGTAAACAGGATAGAACACCAGGAAGGAGATTATTTTAAGGATAAGATAACTCTGCTCAACATCAAATGTCATTTTGATAAATACTACAGTATTCTTGCCATAAGATTAAAATGGATCAGAACAGCATTATTGAAAATACAGTTAATAGCTTAGTTAATCTACTTTACTACATATCTAACATTATAAGACCTTCTTAATTTAATATGTGCATAAATCAGTTAACGAATGGAGACCTGATTTGCCTTTCATACATTGTTTAATAATATTGATGTATGTGTGAACGATTGTTAACAAATTCACGACAGCCAAGTTCTTCCAGCCACTCTATCTTGCTTTACTTACAGTCCATTTTAATATTTTTGCACATGCTTTAGCTTATTGAAGTAATAGCTTTAAGAATTAAATTTATACTTATAATTCATCTGTACTTTGTCTCTGGAAAAAAGGTCAGCAAAATTATTTTTTCCATCTTTCTTCAGAAAGAACATCCAAAGTTACAATTTAGCACTTAAAAGGCATCTCTACATTTCCAAAGTTCTTTGAAATTATACAATAAATATTCTAAATATGCTAGTCATCAAATTGTTTCGTCTACTATACAATAGCATAGGCTTGCCTGAAAATTCCCTTAAGAAATATCTCTAGAATACATTTGACCTTGGTACACTAGATTGAAAATATGCTGACAGAAATGCATCGCCCAGAAATAAGCACTGTAAAACAAAGAGAAAGATGATATGGCAATTAGATTAAAATGTTCACTATGGAGTAGTTTATGGTTATTTTAGTAAAATGCACATTTAATTAAACTGTCTTAAAATACTATTTCAGTTGGTGTTATGCAAGAGCAATTTTTCAAGAACAATTGATCACATTGTATGATTCTTTGTAATTTTATTGAAAATTTAAATTTAAGTACCTATTATTTAGTATGTTTGAAATGCTTCTTTCAGTTAAGCAAAATGTTCACATTTTTTAAGTTTTAAAAAATTCAGTCATTGCAAAACTGCTATTTTACATTAATCAAATAATATATCTACTTTAAGCATTTTTCAGATTAAAATTTTTTAATATATACTGCAAAATATAGAAAGGGAACGTACTGATTATATTTGACTTTGTTTTTTCTTCATATGCTCTATCTGTTTTAATTAGTCTATAATAATCATGTACTTCTTTTAAAATGAGGACATTATTTGTAAATATAATTAACACCTATTCTTATCTAACTGTTATAACCAGAATGGGAATCTTATTTGAATTATTAAAGAAGTTTATCAGAGAGTACAAACTTTCTAAGATGAAAAAGTTCTGGGGATGTAACGGACAGCATGATGACTGCAGTTCGTAATACTGTATAGTGTACTTGAAATTTGCTAAGAGAGTAGATCTTAAACATTTTCACCACACAAGCAAAAAGTAACTAAAAAAAAAAAAAGGAGATGCAGTATCCGTGATGGGAGTTTTGTGTACAGAAATCACTCTGAAATATCACTGTTTTAAAGTTCAACAAAGAGAGGTTACTATTTAACAAGTGTATGTTTTTGCTATTGGGTTTTATCTTTTCCTGTCCTTTATAAAACTATCTGGTCACAAAAGCTATACTTTAAATTAATAACAGTGTTATCATTTTTGGAGTATTTATGACAAATTAAGCACTACAGTAACACCTTTCAAAAACAGGACCACATTTAATGATCAAAAACAACCCTACAAGGTCCTCATTCCCATTTTACAGATTTGAACACTGCTAATATCACTTAGGCACACAACTGGTAAGTAAACAGAGGTGTAATTACAAGCCAGATTTGCCTATTCAAATCCTTGATTACTAACTGCTAAATTATACAGTTTCTTAGAAAAAAAAACTGTAGCCTCTATAGATAATACAGAAAAGAATAAGGAGGGAAATGTATTACTCAAACTCTACAACTTGGAGAAAACCTTTTAGTGAATTTCCTTCCTGCTTTACATTAGTTATTTCAAGATGCTACATAATTTCATAGATATGGCGTCACATTAGATATATATTCAGTTCATTTTGTAAGCATTCCTCCAAATCATTAGAAATTCCCTTGCTGCTTTTTAAAAAATAAATTTTGATGCATACAAGCTGGGGTGCAGGCCAGAGGCGTGGGGCGGTGAGAGGGTTCACCAGAGACAGAGTGGGGAGCAGAACAGGCAGATGGACGGAAATACACTGCTGAGGGGAGCAGCGGGCGAGGCAGGAGAGGTCTGCCGTGCCATGTGGGAATCTCCCCAGTTGGGCATTGCACTCACATCGCCGCTGCCGACAACCTGCTGCACCACTGGGGAGGTCCCCCATGCTGCTTTTAACAGCAATGGGAGACTCAATTGTTTGATCTTATATAATTATGAAAACAGAAGAAACTTTTGAATTCTACTAGTTAATATTAAATTGTGCTAACACGTTTTTTAATATTACTTCTTCAATTATTTCTGTATCACTTATCAGTCTTCTCTGTTCCTCAAACATGCCTGGCTTGTTCCCACCCTAAAATAATCACTTACTGTTTTCTTTCTCTGACTGTACTGATCCCAGATATTTGCAGAGTTCGCTTCCTTACCCCCTTCAGATCTTCAATCAAATGTCACCTTCTCTGTAATGACTTACCTGGCTAATTTATTTAAAATTGCAGTCATGCAATTATAATCTCTCCACTCTCATCATCTCTGTCTCCCTTTTGTATTTTACTTTGCTTTGTATTGTTACTGTGTAACAATATATATAAACCTACTGATCTTGGTCACTGTTGATTTTCACACACTAGTGTACAAGTTGCATCTGAGAGCAGGGATACTTTTCCTAATTTACACACAGCTGTATCTCTAGTACCTAAGCGTGTGTAATACACAGTCAACACTCAATTAGTATTTGTCAAATGAATACCTAGTTAGCAGTACAGGTATCACAGAGCAGTTCCTTCTCCTTTCCACTGAAATCACCCAATTGAGCAATAAAAGTAGGCTTTCACACACCTGAGATACCTGATAATTAGTAGATTCATGAAAAAAAGAAAGTAGGAAGACGACACTACCAAAAAAAAAGGTAAAGCACTAATGGAGCCTAAGTTTTGGCGGAATGGGGAAGTGGAACACTGGTTTAGGTGATCCTGCTGGTAATATTTCAAATTCCTGATAGAGTGAGCGGAAACCTGACTTAACCACCAACAGGGGTAAATTTAAGGAGTTTCTATATTCAAGTTACTTCAAAGAGCCAGCGTGCTTAGGCTGATGGGGAAGTTAAGTCACACTGAAGGATACCCACAGCACAGGCAGAAGTAATTGTAGGGATTCCTCCAAAACTTTCCCTGGAGAGATGACAGCCATTACTAGGATGCATGGGTATGGGGGAAAATAAAATTCCCTCAAATGTGGGGAATTATTAGATGCTAGCTATGAACTGTCTCAAATCCGTGGGGAGCCAGAAAGCCATGTTGGTCTGCTGGTGAAAGTGGAGGGTATATTCAAATCAGATATAGAACGAGTCTTAGGCTACATCGTCTAACAAAGGGTTTACACGGACCACAGACTTATAATGTGGTTATTACCTTAGTGACTGTTGATTCACAAACTAGGGAGTTATCCCCACTCCCAAAGTATATGAAAGTCAGGGAGAGACCCAAGAAAGAGGCAAGCCGGTCCAGACTGGAGGTAGGTTTTGGACTGGCCCAAGGCAAGAGGATCTCCACACCCACCCACAATAATCTTAAGAGCTTACAGAGAAGCCTTAACTGGATCACATCACTGAAGTTACCAGGTATCCAATAATCTAAGGCACATTGGGATATTCCCTTAAAAGCAAGAAACAAGTTCTTGCAACTCAAGTTTGCCACAATGAAAAAAGCAGCACAATTCTCAGAACTCTGAAGCAACACACACATTTAGGAGTGCTTTTCTGATCAACCTCGGCAACTCAGATTGATGCACTTTTGAATAAGGCCTAGAACAAGAGAGAATTCTAAAGCAGTCTAAGGCTATGGTTCAAGCTACATTAGCACATAAATTTATGACCTAGGACTCGTGAAGATTAAAGTGTCTGTAGTATACAGGCAAGCTACAAAAAAAACAATCAGGACAGAAACTCCTAAAATTTTGGAGGAGGGCCATGCTATATTCAGGCAAAAACTTTCCCCATTTGAAAATTAGGACCTAGATTGCTCTAGAATAGAGAATGAATGTCTGAGTATGGAAAAATAAAATGACCACATAACCTTATACTCATAAATTGAATTTATATATCAGTATTCCATTTCTTTAAGTGAAGAGGAAACCTGGGATATTAGTGCTTAGCAGCTTTAATAGTGCAAGTTTTATGAGCAAGTGGCTCTGATTCTTACTGTATCTACTTCCATTGTGTGCCTGTCAGAGGGCACAAGCCTGCCAAGTAAGGACACACCACCACCCCAGCAGCATCTGTAGACTCTGACGTAACCCTCCTTTTGGTCCAGCCCCTCACTCCCACCCTCCTCAGTGCCCCTGAGACCCAGGCCTTCTCCTTTGGATAGCCCTCACCTCCATCGCAGAGGGGCAGCTGCTGGGCTGGGCGTTGCCTAGGGGGCCTGGAGTGAGGTGCAACCTTGCTGTTCCTCATCTAGACGTTGAATAGGCTCCTACTGGCAGCCCCAAGCTACATACTACCTTTCTGGATGCTGGTGGAATTCTGAGCCTCTGCAGGGTTCCCTGGTGGGGGAGGAAAATGTCTGCCTCTTGGCCCCTCCCTCTGGGAACATTTAATTTCAACTTCTAATTCTCTGCGAGCACAGGAAAGGAGCGTCTTCTACTGATACCACCCCTCCTATTTCTTTTGCCTTGTAAATTTATATCTTTAAACATTTTCTTTACTGTCAGTTTAATTTTAAGAGGAAACAGAGACAAACCCATGTGTTTAAAGCTACCACATTTAACTGGCAGTCTGTTTATTACTTACATTTAAACATTGAACAAGTAGCTCTTGAAGAGCCAGAGCGGAGGCACTTAGCACTCTGGGCACCGATCTTCCCAGATAGTCAATTATCCCCACCTGATTTCTTGGCCTTGCTTTGCCCTACTCACTTCCTTCAGCTGTGCAAGGGCAAAGGCGTAAACACAAAGAGCTGGGTTCAAATCCTCACGCCTCCATTTATTACCCCCACAATGTTCTCAACTCTCAAGAGCTTTAAGCTTTTCACCTGTGTAAGTGCCACCCAATGGACCAGGTTAGCGGAGAGTCTCAGTGAAATCCCTGTCACAGTAATGCTTCTAACTAGAAAGCACTGAGCTTGGGAAGGAGTTTTGGATTCTCCTGCCCTATGACGCCACGCCTGCCGCCGTGGCCTGCTGGTGCCTCCACTGCCTCCCCACCAAGGTCACTGAAGGCCAAGCCCGGGACCCTCTGGCCCTCAGGCTTTCTGTGGTTCCCAGTCCTGACAATCTGAGGAACCCAAGAGCAGTCCAGGCAAGAGAAGGGACCAAAACCCACAACAATGTAGGGATTCCAAGAACCAAGTGGGAGCTTTGTTAACCTGGCATAGGGGGTCACTAGGCTGGACAAACAGCCCCTTGTCAGACCTACCACTGTGCTCAGGAGCCGCAGACAGAAGCAGAGCCACAAGGCCCAAGCCCTGGACACTAGGCATCCCAACCAAGCAGGGTCATAGCCAAAAATGGGGCCAGGGCTGCAGAAAGCAATAGTTAAGTACCAACCCGCCTCTCTGGTCTTGAGGCTGGGGGTGGGCCTGAAATGAGTGATGGACCCCAAATTCGGCTCCATCCTCACCCGCCTCCCTGGAGTCATCGGTAGTCTGGAAAGGAATCCAGCCTCTAGGCCAGGGGAGGCCCAGCTGAGAGCTCAGTGGGGCCCCAGGGGGGCCTGCAGGCGGTGGCAGGGGCCCAGGTCAGAGGCGTGCTGACCCGAGCCCACTCCCATGGGGCGAAACCCCCCCGGAAGAGTAGCCTGGCCCCGCACAACGCGCACAGTTTACCTGCACTCTCGTGGGTCTGGAAGGCCAGAGAAAACCGCACCAGAGACTCTCCGCCGTGAGGAGCCTGGGCCAAGGCAGCAGCACAGGAAGGGCGCGTGGGCCTGCAGCGGGTCATGGAGCCGCCGCCAGCGCCTGAGGCGCCGCGCAGTGAGGGGCGGGGGCAAAGCCCAGCAGCAGCAGCAGCAGCAGCACCCTGACGGAGTGCGCACCCCTCTCCCGGGCCCTCCTGCAGATGCACCGCCTCAGCACTGTCTGCTGCTTGGCGACAACTGCCCTTGGCACTGGCAGCTGTAAGCCCGGCCTGGTTCTCGTCCTGGCCCAGGCCAGGTGTGCGGGTATCAAGCCCTGGACGCTGGGAACTGAGGTAGGCCCCGCCCGGGGTTGCGAAGCAAGGCGAGCAGCTGGAAAGCCCAGGCCAGAAGTCCCCGTGGGGAGGCCCAATCAGATCTTGAGTACCCTGCCACTTCCGCATTGCGGTGGGGATGGCTTGGTATTAGCTATTTTAGTCCCTCTGAAGCCCTTCTCTGCTCAAGAAGGACTCAATCAACTTTCGCCCCTCTTGCCTCCCAGCACCAGGGCGGGGGGGGGGGGGGGGGGGGGGGGGGGGGGGGGGGGAGGAAAGGGTTCCCACTGTGGCTCTGCGGGTGTCCCAGTGTTCCTTATTTATTGGTTCTCTAGACCCTGTCCTTACTGCCTATACAAAGCCTACATTAAATCCAGTGAGACCTTTCGAGTTTAGCGGTCCATTTTCTGAGAGGGACCTGACCAATGCAGATGTGGTGAGAGGTGAGCAATATTACAGGAACAGTCTAGAGATGCACTGAAATGGAAAAATCCTTAAGAGGCTGCTATGTATTAGATTTTAATAATCAGACGATCCTATCACTATGGTTCTCCACTGAGATGTAATCTATGTGAAAAGTAATCAATTTACCCACTAATATACCAAGATAAAATGGTGGGGATAAACAGGATAATAGTGGCTTTAAAAAAGTAATTTAGAACAGTAAAAGGAAATTAGTATATAGTGTTACTGGTATCACTTGTAAAACTTTTTGTTTTTGTTTTTTTGTATGTACAGGAATGGTAATGATTGTTAAGTGGAGAGGGTTCTTAGTGCATACCACCCTTATGCCCCGCAAGGGGTTTCTTCTCATCCACCTCTTTCCATGAGGTTACCTGAGAGAGTGGTTCATGAGTATGGACAGATGGGGATAAGAAAATCTCTATTATAGCTAATTATAGACTTCCATTTCCCAGATGTTGGATTTCTCTGGCAAAAATCAACAACTGAAAACAAAAATCCTTTTTAAATCTATTTTCAGCTTAGGTGCTCTCTTAGATGTTAACAGTTGAAAGAAAATGAGGAGAATATAGCACTTGAATGTGAACAAAGACTTTTCCTGAATCTTCACAAACAGAATAAACTTCCTATTTTTCTTGTTCTTTGCATAGAGAAGAGGTAATAAGAAAGCAGGGGTAGGCTCATGCCTTGAACCAATAAAACTATCACCTGAAATATGTGCCACATATGTAGCTGGGTTATTCTTGAAGATTTTTAGCAACATTTTCATTCATTTGTTCAAAAAAAATTATTGAGCACACATTTGGCAGGTACTCCTCAACATTAGTGATTCAGTAGTAACAAATGTTGCTTAAATTGCAATGGGCTAAACAGAAAATACATAAAGAATATTCCACATATTAGTAAGTTATATGGAATAAAATAAGGCAAGGACAGATGGAATTCTGAGGAGCTAAGGATTCCAATATTAATAAGTTAAAGTCTCATTGAGGTTTCATTTGAATTAAAACCTGAAGAAATGAGGGTGAAAATCATGTGGACACATTAAGAGCAGTCCAGGTAAGTTCAAAGCAGGATAAAGTTGCCATTCAGGATAAGTGAGCACTAAGGACTCATTTGATTTATTTACCCTTTTAGCTTGGGGCATGGTTTTTCAACTCCATTGCTATTGATACATTGGCCCAGATAATTCTTTTAGTGATAACTGTCCTTTGTGTTACAGGATGTTTACCAGCATCCTAGAAGCCAGCTAGTTGAGACAACTGAAAATGTCTTCACGTTACAAAATGTACTTTGGAGATCAAAATTGTCCCAGTTGAGAAGCACTGACTAGCAGTCAACATAAAGAACTATGGCCAAATACATTTTTCTTCAATTACATAGCTATTATCTATTTGACTTGTAAAGCAAATTCTTTAATTCTTTAGCCTCACTGCATACTCAGTTTGGACTTAGATCAAGTGGGAAGAACTTCATGACAGATGGTTTTTCTGGTGGCAAGATATTTTTCTAGTCATTCTACCTATATTCTACCTATATTCTACTATGGGTGTTTTCTCTAGCTGAGACAAGGACTGAGAGTTCAGCTGTGGCTACTACAGTGTATTAGGCTGGACTTCTCTGATGCATATTCATTCAACAATAGGTGATTTTGTAGGTCATGGAAACAGTGGCAGAACTCTTCACTCTCCCCTGCAACCTTTTCATCCCCTAGCACCTTGAAAAGCTCAGAGGAAAAACTGGAATGGCAAACTGAATACTTTAAGCAGCAATACCATTTACACAGATGATCTTAAAACTATAGCTTATAAACCTCTAAAGCCTGACATCTAAGAGACATGTTAATCTTTGTGGATCACACAGAGAATTGCACCTGGGTTACAATAATCACAAAGTTGATATAGATATATGCTTACATATACACAATTTCCATTAAAATCCTGTTTCATTTTGGATTTCCATAGACAAAAGGCTACAGAATTTCAATATTCTTAAGCACATCCATATTTGGTGAACTTAAATAAAAATTCCCTCGTATCTCCAAATCTGGATTCCACCCTTTCTTTCTCATCAATTCTAATGCATCTGATGTTTAACTTTTCACTAAATATATTATTGCAAGTATGTATTATCATTTTTATGAACATGTATTTTTAATTTATGTTAATGGTATTTTTCCTGAGCCTTTTTAGGATTCATCTGCATTGCCATATGCATTTTTAATCAGTTGTTTCTTACTACTACATAATGGTGGTAGTTATTTATTATTATTTCTAAAAGTTTTTTACTATACGTGGTCCCAGTGAGACATACACAGTAGCTTCCAATGTTGTACAAATAATGAAGCAATTTATATCATCATGCATGTCTCCTCAGGAACCTACATAAGAACTTTCTGGGGAAATATATATAGAATTTCTGGATTATAGGTCCCATTTATTTCAAGAACAAGGCAGAGCCTGATTGCTTTCTACAGTAGGTATACCAACAGGACATACCACACCCCCACCAAAGTCTGTATTATCCAGTTTTCTACATGTTGCCAATCTATTATTATTACAATTTACTATTAATTGTCATTTTAATTAAACATTTTTTGTGATTAGCTGTGTACTCTGAGTAGCTCTACCAATGCAATTTTCACTTTTTAGGTTTCCTGTTCTGTAAATTGCTCACTTATCTATTAGACATTAGGTATTTTTCTCATTAATCTGTAGTTTCTCGTATAATTTGGACACTAATTACTGTGTTTCAGACATTGTAAATATCATGTATTCAGTCACAGTTCAAAAATTATGTCCATGGTGATTGTCACTGAACAGAAATCCTTACCTTGTGATGTAGTACAAATTATCAAAAATTTAGCCGTCTGTGGTTTTTATTCAGTAAACATGCAATGATCTATTAATTACTGAACTCTAGGGAAGAGAATTTTAGTTCAATTGACCCAGGAGTTAACAGTTGAGGAGAGAGACCCATTCTGTAATCAAAGGCAGAATTAAGTGAAAGAAATGTCAGAACTATGAAATAGAAATATATAACTGGAAAAATGTGTATTAATGAAGATGGCTTTGCTGAAATCATGAGTCTAGGGAGAACAAGTCTTCATACTTGTGAGAAATGGAGTCAGCCTTTTTACTCTTAGCTACATGCCTGAATTTTTTAGGTGTGTTCCTAGTGGCAGTATCAGATCTTTAATCTTTATTAATAAGACTATTTATTGAGTCTGACACTGTCTTAGAAGCCAGTGATGTGGATATGACTAAGAAACATCCTGCCTTAAGAAGGTTACAGAAAAAAAAATAGACACCCTTCTTTTCACATACTTTGTAGGAACACCGAGTCTTTTTATTCAAACTACTGAACTCTGAAATTCTAGTTGTTCTTTCTAGATTTTGCATATTTTAGCATGACTCTTTATGATATTAACAAATGCTCATTTAAATTCTGTATTTATTTCATTTAATTCATCCTCCCTACCATAGGGAGATGGCACACATATATTTAAAGATTTGAGAAAAGAGAGATAACAAATATAATATTAAACTGGATAGGTTGATAAAGACTTGGAAGCAGAGTTTTGATGTAATCAGATTTTCATTTAAAATGGTTATTCAAACTACAGTGTGAGGAATGTGTTAGGCTTACTTGGATGTAGGAGAACAGATATGAATGCTTTAGAAAGGCAGAGGAAAGACCAGCAGGGTGGAGCAAAGTTCACAAGGAGACTATAAGTAGGAAGAGTAATTCGCAGAATTAAAAAAACTCATTAATAAGTTTGTCCGTTGTTGGGGTGGGCTATCACTGATGAATTTTCTGGTTTTGTCAACTGATATCAAGTATTACCTCATGTATTAGTTTGCTGGAGTTACCGTAACAAAATACCAGATTGGATAGCTTAAGGAAATTCATTTCTTATAGTTCTAAAAGCTGGAAGTCCAAAATCAAGTGCCAGTAGGGCTGGTTTCTAGTTGAGCCTATCTTCCTAGCTTGTGCATTTCTGCACTCAGGCTATCTCCTCAGGTGCCTTTGCTCTGTGCAGATGCAGAGAGAAGACTCTGATGTTTCTTTCTCTTCTTTTAAGGAGAACAGACCTATTAGACTGCCCCCTCCATGATTTCACTTAACCTTAATTACCTCCTTAAAAGCCCTTTCTGCAAATGCAGTCACACTGCGGGTTACACCTTCAACATATGAATTTTGGGGTGATCCAATTCAATTCATAACGCCTCAGTTTCAAAAGACTTTTCATGACTGAAAAAAAAAAAAACCTAAGTTACAGGTGTCTTCTCCCAGTCTGTAAATTGTCCTTTCACTTTCCTGATGGTGTCTTTGAAATATTTTTATCTTATTAAGTCCAATATATTAATTTATTTTATCACTTGTGCATTTGGTTTGACATAAAACAGAATTTGTTAAATGTAAATAGTTTGTAACTGTATAGTCAGAAAACCACATAAGTAATTCGACTAAGTTTCACTTACATTAAGGATTCTATCAAGCTGAGATTACGTTCAGCTATGTAAAATATGAATTCACAAATAACAATGTATTTAAGCATAACATTTTATTTTTACAAGGAATCTCCTGGGTTCAGATAATTTCCCCAAATCCCCAAAACATTTCTTAACCAAGTCAGACAGTGGGACTGCCGATTGGCTGTTGGGAGGGACCTCGTTTACATTCCCCGTGCAAGTGGGCCCCGGAGTGTGGGCTGCCCCAGAAGGTCCCAAGCCGGTGTCTCAAAGGGCTGCTGCTGTCGTCACGGCCAACAGCTCCTGAAGAGCTGCGTCTGACTGTCTGGCCCCGCCTCCGGCTGCTACCTCCATTTCCGTCCGGTCCCGGTCCAGTGCTGTCCATCCTGACCTGCAGACTGCTGCCGGGCTGCTGTGGGGCCATCTCAGTGGCTCTGCGTGGGTGTGCCTCCCGGCGTGGTGAGCTGGATCCTGGCCTGCTGCTTGCCAGTGTGACACGAGCTCCAGGCCCGCGTCGGTGGGACAGTGCCATCTTGAGAGCGTGCCATACCTTTTGTTTGGGACTTCCCCTGAACACTGTGGACACTCTCTCGGGTGACGTATCTGGCCACTCGTGGCCTTAATAACCCTTTGTTTTCCCTGTTTTGTTACATAAACCCCATTTTTGTTGTTCCCTGAGACTAAGTGGTCTTGCAATTGTGTGCACAGGTGAAAACCCACAGACAGGACCTGTCCTTTATTGGGCACTGTTATTGGATGGCTATAGACCCCTAAAGCTCTGTTTCACCCAGAGTCCCCCTAGAACCTCAAATTAAAGATATGGCCAAATCTTTGACTAAAGGTATTAACCAGGGAACTGTAATCCTATCTTTCTGCTTCAAGATGCCACTTAGGAAAATAGCAGAAACACCACGGATTAGAGCAGCAAAAAGGGATCAGTCATCTGCTAGAAGACAGCAAGTTGAGGAAAGAGATTTCAACTATATTCATAGCATTAGGATTCCAAATATTTAAAAAAAAACACCAAGGTTATATATCCACAAAGACATAACAGCAAGTGTTTTTCTACAGTGGAGCTGGGGATGGGATTATCGTCACTAAAACATGCGCAAGTCTGCACACACAGCTAGTGAGAGAATTCAAGATGTGACTCCAATGGAAGCAATGGGAAGTCCACAGATGAGGAGAGTAGCAAGGAATCCACTTTCTGAAAGAGGAAAGCAGTGGATTTAGAAGAGATATTTCTACTATATTAATAGTTAGGAGTCAAGTTTCCAAAAAGTAGAACTTAATATAACAATGAAAACAGGACGCACCCATTCACTGGGTATCTGAATATGATACCTTTGATCAACTTAGTTTATGCAAAGCCAGTATCACTGAGAATAGGAACAAGTTCATGTAGGCTTCATCAACTCATTGGAAGAAGGGCATTCTATAATTCTGTCTGCTCCTTGTTATTCTCAGAGAGTACTTTAATAATGGAAAAGCTCCACTGTTACCTTTTACCAATCATCCTAACAGACAACTTTGGACTAGTAGACTTTCTCAGGGTGCTTCTTTTCTTTGAGAGGTTTGAAAATAAGTTACCTGCTGAGCTGGTCTTGGTGGGGGAAAACTTTCTGAAGCTCTATATACTTGGCTAGAAAAGAGGGCAGAGCAATATTTCTTCTTTTCTAGTGAGTTCAGAGAAAAACCCTATCATTGTGGTTCCTAAAAGAGGAATGGCAAATTTTGGGACAGGACAGTGCTAATAGCCCCAAAGAACAGAGAAACTAGAAGTTATTAGTTACTCACTTCTGTTGTTTTCTTTCCAGTTTCACTGACATATATATGGACCTAATGCATTATATACCTTGACGGTTTAGAACACAGTGCTTAACATATTACTATATTGTGAACTGATTATCACAAAAAGTTAATCTCACAAATTCTCCTTTCAAATGGTGGCCTTTCATGCTCCATCAGTAGAAATCACAGTTTATTGCTCAAACCAGCATTGGAATACCACCTATCTGCAAGCTTGAAAAAGTTCTCAACCGCAAGCCTCACCTCACACATTCTGAATCACAGTCTCTGGGAGGAGAGGAGGGTGTCCAGAATTCTATTTCCATAAGGAGGATGCATGCCAATATGTTTGAGAGCCACCCCAAACTCCACATGAGATAATACTTACTGAGCAGTTTTGAGGACCTTACTGAGCAGTCCAGAGGACCTTCTCTTGATCTTGTCCTTTCCGTAACTCCGGAGCAGCCAGCGTCATTTCTTCCCACCACTCCGAGAGCTGGATGAGGGCCTACAGAGTCAGCCACAAGCGGGACTCCTGCAACTCTTTCCGGCCATGTGACGTCCTCATTGTTCTCAAAGAAAATACCAAAAAAGGTGATTTCCAATGCAAACCTGGGTCCTGACTTCAGTCAGGGATCTTTGGGCTAGTGGGATTTATGGGGTGACATCTTTTTTTTTTTTACTATAGAAGTTAAAAGGCGCTTAAAGTGTCTGCAGCATACTGCTAAGGAACCTCAATGGGGCAAGTTTCTGAGGTCTCTGGCACTTGCTTCAAAACAGGGGAAACCGGAATATCTCCCTCTGGCATGAGGTGAGAAAATGCCTCTTTAATAAGTTACCTCAAAAGATTCTCTCTTCTTTTTCACTTCAGCTATTTCACATCCCTGAGTGCAGGGATAAGTACATCCCCGAGGACTAGTTTGACTGTGGCTATGGGCAAAAATCCAACACCTCACTGTAAGAGGGTACTTGGCACTTCTGGTTCTGGCTTGGAATCTGGGGCCAAACGCTCCTATAAGAGGAGCTGTTGTTTTCAACATCCAGAGACATGCAGACTCAGGGCAATTATCCCCCACAGCAATTCTTAAAGAACACTTGTATTCTTACCACAATTGGTTAATTTTCATATCTTGCCTGAGAGATAAAGACATACCTGAAATTTCCACAAAACAGTAGAGGATACATACTTCTATGGCCTCAGATTTACCACAGATGACAGTGACCGGCTCAGAGAACGTGGAGAGTAACTCCAGCTGGTGCACACCTCCTCCTCATAGTGGTCAGGGGTACCGGTGTGGGCCTGCATTGCCTAAGATTCAGTGGGAGTGCTACTGCATATTTATCCCACGGACTGAGGAAACTTTCGTATTTCTGGCCCTCAATTTTTCTCGACTCATGAATAGTATTTCAATTCCTTCTCATCCAGGAGTACTGAAATAAGATGACAAAGAAACACTCAATGTAATTTATGGATTTACAATACATATTGCATGTATTAATATGTACATGCCATTTATGTCTATAATGCATTCATTGTCCCTTCAAATTTTTATGTTAATACTGTCTATATAAATTACACAAAAATGTGAGTGTATACCATTTTGGCCTCATTGAAATAAGGCTCACAGATTAGGGAATCTCTAGGGTCTCAAATTATCTGTGTTTTCTTAATCAGTTCTATTTGAAAATAACGGAATAGAAAGCACTGAAACTTTAAGGTGTAAATCATGAACATTTGATATATACAAATATATTTGTGCCTACACTTACATATATATATAGAACTGATTACCACAATATAGCCTCAACATCCACTGTGATGGTTTGACATACATACACATTATGCCCCTTCATATGGTGGAGTGAAATAGTCCATAAAATATTATCACAGTGTGTTTCCCCAGAGTAGCTTTACAATCACATGTGCACAAGTGAAAACAACAAAATCTCAAGCCACATCTCACACATTTGAAATCATGCTTTGCAAGTAGAAGAGGTGTT
>PVIJ01014225.1:0-41737 GCA_004024925.1 Scalopus aquaticus | reverse complement strand
GCTGAGTCCCTGAATTCCTGCAACGTGGATATTTCTTCCCCATGGAGTTCTACATGCCCAGGGAGACTTTTCAAAAGCCAAGAAAGCAACGGGCTTGGGAATCTGGAAAAGACATCTGGACGGGGATCCAGTTTGCTCTCCAAGCTCCGGGCTGGTGGTGCTGGTGGTGGTGGTGGTGGTGGTGGTGGTGGTGGTGGTGGTGTCAGTGTGGGGCTGCGGAGTGATGTGGGGGTGGTGGTGAGGGCGTGGCAGGGAGGAGCTGTGGGGCGAGGGGGTGATGGTCGTGGTGGTGGTAGTGGGCACACAGGCATGTCCTTAACAATCACACCAGGTGAGCACTGGTGTGCTCTGCATCCCGATCTGCTCCATTACGGGGCCCTTATCCCGGGTTTCGCCAGGCTGCCTGGAAACCTGGCGCTGCCTTGAGGGGCTCAGATTTTCCTGAGAAGTGGTGGTACTTTAGTGGGAACCCAAACTTTCACTTGCACCATCCCATTTGTTTTTCTGGCAGAAATCGGGGGCTAGCTCCGCAGGCTAATAGGTTCAGAAGTAGGGAAACAACCCCCAGTCTCAGGCCACCCCATCCCGAAAACCCTGCCTAGCCACCCCTCCTGTCCCCCACCCCTGCATCCATCCCCCAGTATTTCTGGTAACCGGCCCCTGCAAACCCCAATGGCTGCCAGGGTGCCACCCTGGGGGGCTAGATGGATTGTCTCAGGAATCTGCGGACATCCTGCAGGTCCTCATTTAGCTTGTGGGGCCATCTCCAACCTCCTGTGGCAACCATTTTGGGGCTTCCTGGTGGGGTTTTTGATTGCTTGTCTCAACTTGGATCAGCGTCCAATGTCCGATGTAACACGTGTGGGAAACAGTTCATCACATGCCCTCTCAGCAAGTGAACCCCAAAATCGCCTGTCCTCCATCTTCAAGCCATCCCCAGTACTGGAGCCCTTCGTATCTTGCTCTCTCTGAAACAATTTCCGCTTGATGGTAGTACGACTCCACAGTAAAGTCCCTCCCTCCCTCCTATATCTTAAGTGTTAAGGTCTTTGCCTTTGCCAAGGTGAAAAAAATAAGTATTTCCTGGAATAGGATGGATGGCATGAAGTTCTCCATGCAGCTCAGTTAACTTATAAGAATATTTTAGTTTTTTTAACATTACAAATTAATTTCAAAATGCATAAAAATTTTGGAAATTTAAAATATTTCAATATTTTGTTAAGTAAGAAAAATTTTCCAATCAACATGCGATGAACCGTAATAGAACATTTATGGATAGTGGATTTCCATCTCAAGTATTAATAATTTCATCCAGTATTACTCATTTATATACTTTTATGCTAGAAATCATTGTTATTGCTATCCTTCTTAAAATTCGATATTATTATTTTGTAACTCTCTAATGATTTGTAGAATTACTTTTAGAAAACAATGTGTAAACCCTCTAAGACATTGTGATATGTATTTATTCTGGATGGCAAAATAAATAAAACAATAAACCCAAGTTGTTATCTCAAACTAAAATTTCACATCTAGGTATCTATTCTCTTTTTTAAAAAGATTTATTTACTTATGCATACAAGCTGGGTTTGGTGTGTAGGCCAGAGGTGTGGGGTGGTGAGAGGATTCACCATAGATACTGTGGGGAGCATAATAGGCAGATCTACTCAAGTACACTGCTGAGGGGAGCAGAGGGAATGAGGCAGGTGAGGTCTGCTGAAGCCAAGTGGGAAGCTCCCTAAATGGGTATCTAACCCATGCTGCAGTAGCTGCTTACAGTTTCATAGTGCTGAGACTTAACCAGCTGCATCACCAGGGAGGCCCTAGGAATCTATTCTTAAAATGAAAATAAACTTTTCCATATTGCTGAAAATATTTGTAGAGAATCATGCAACAAGGGTTCAATATCCAGTATCTACTATGAACTTATACAATGAACTAGAAAGTAAGTCACCCAGTCAGTAAATAGAAGTTTTAGTCACTTCTCCACAGAATGCATACACAGGTTAAAAAAATGATCATCATCACTCATCATCAGGGAAATGCTAATTTCCACCACCTCTGAGATTTGCCTACTTAAAAGAAAAATAAAAGAAGCAAACAAAAATAGAAGGAAGTGTAGGCAATTTTGTGGAGGAAAGGGAATCCCCCTACTATTTTGTAGACTAGTCCATCTCTTTCGAAAATCAGGATGGATTTTTTTTTAATATATATTTTTATTGTTACTTATGTCTTTTACATTTTGTATTCCCCTTGGGTAGCCCACCACCAATTCACCCGTGATCCCATGGTCCCTTGTGTTCTTTTCTATTCCATTTTGTGCCCTTTTCCTTCCCTCCCCCCCCCCCCCCCCCCCCCCCCCCCCACTGATTGTCTCTCTCCCACCCGGCCTCCCTAGAAAATCAGGACGGATGTTACTCAAAATATTATAAATAGATTTACCATACCACACAGAATTCCCACTCACACCCAGGTTTCCTCAAAATGAAAAAACTCTAATTCATGAGATTTATGCTTTCATATTCATTGCAGCACTATTCCCAACAGGCAATCTATGGAAGTAACCCATTTTCCAGTGACATATGTCTGTATAAAATGTGAAGACATATATACACACACACACAATGATATATATAGACACACATACATATATATACAGATATATACACACACACACAAAATGGAATACAACTCAGAAAAATGTTGAAAACTTGTCAGTTGAGACAACAGGGATAGAAGTAGATGGGAAATTAATCAGGAGAAAAATAAACAGCAGATTTCACCCACGTGTGTAATATAAAGAATCATATTAAAGGAAGAGACTAAACCAAAATCAAAATGAACTCCTGAAATCTGAGTGCAGAACTGAGCCTACCAGACTGTGGGGTAGGAAGTTTGGTTAAGTGGGGAGGTGCTCCAATGGCCTAGAGTAAGGGATTGGTTGTGGGGATAGTTAACATACATTTGAAGAGGTGTGAATCTATAACCTTAAATCATATACAGTGTTGTAAACCAATAGTACCTTAATGAAAAATAACAAAATTAAAAATGAAGTAATGGTCAATCTTATAGGGTCAATGAGTAATTGATAGCAAATCATTTTTCCTATCTAAGAAATAGGATGTGTCTAAGTTTTGACATTATTTTTTAAATCTTAAGAAACTTAGAAAATTTTCCACTAGTCTGTTGTTTTCCTTCACTCTCTCCTATAATGTATTGTTGGTTTTCATTCTATATGATTACACTGGTCAACAGTGAGATCATTACTGACTTAAAAAGACCCTAATCTGTAGTATTTTGGTGTGCTGAACATGAATATTATAACCCTGAAAAATTTTTATTAGCTCTCGTTTTGAAGATATTTCATATAATTCACTTTATATGTTTCACATTGTAAATTTATCCAGTAGGACTGCAACAACATCCTAAATCAGCCTAGAATGATGTAATATTGCATCGTATTGCATGATATCATCATGCACACATCATCCAGAGTTGACTGCATCATTTTCTGATGCAATGCAATACTACTGCCACCTGGCTGCTGAAGTAAGCTGACATCAGCAGTGCACTATAGAAAGCCCTGTTGGAAAGGTTGAACATTGAAAATATTTCAGACTTTATGTGAGACAGTTTAAGCTACTGTTCCATAGAACTGTTATTATTTTATCCATTTAGGCACAATACAGAACAGTCATGCCTCAAAAGAGCGTTAATAGCGTGGACAATTTCTGCTCTATCTGTGGGGAAGTGACATTTGCCAACCAGAAGAAAAGTATCACTTCTCAAGTGAAGAAGGCTTATCATCATGACTTCAGATGCAAGGTTGGTGACCAAGGCAAGCCTTGGGCCCCGCATATATGCTGTGCTACATGTACAACACAGCTTTCATAGTGGCTCAATGGCAAAAGACCATCAATGTCGTTTACAGTCCCCATGGTGTGGAGAGCACCAAGCAACCACATAAAAGACTGATACTTCTGCTTGGTTCCTCCTCTTTCTAGCAAAATAACGAAGCAAAAGAAGTCAAGAATAGTCTACCCAAACATTCCGTCTGCATTGAGATGACCGGTTCAACAACTTGCTGCAGGGTGAAGCAAAACAAACATGAAATGCTCTTCGCTTAGTGTCTACAAACTTTCTTGGGAACGTTAGGACAGAAAACTACAAGGAACCAGTAGAAGACATGCTGATGCAGTATCAGACACTTGGCTGCAATGTTTCTAAAGATCTACTTCCTTCATTCCCATCTGGATTTCTTCAGATGGCTGAGGCCAAAGTCTGTTACAAGTGTCTGAAAACTGTGGTATGATTAGTGATGAACATGGTGAACGTTTTCATCAAGATATCGCATCAATGGAACAAAGATATCAGGGAAAATGGTCCACTGCATTGCTGGCTGACTACTGCTGGACAGTCCTCAGAGATACTCCTGAACAGCTATACAAGAGACAAGCCAAGAAACCTAAGAAGTAGTCTATGACTTGATTTTTTACAGGTATTAACCGTAGGCCTATTACTATTGGCATGCATTTCGTGGTGTAAACATCCATTTATTGCAGATTACAAAAAAAAAACCCTAGAGCCAAAATTAGAATTTTACTGTCATATTCATGTTGAGCACATGCAAGTTGATAGGAAATGACTAATTTTATTTCAGTGATATGACTTTTGTAAAAATTTTTTGACCAGTGTTATTTTTCACATACACACAGTTTAAATGACTTTTATTCTTTCCTATAACTGGTTTTGTAGGATAAACATTTTATATTTTAGATTGTCAAATGTGGTTATTTCTGAATTTTTTTGTATCAGACTATTTTTTTATTCATATATATTTTACATCATTCTTCATTTTTGTAAAATGTGTTCATTCTCTGCTCTTAGGTGTAGTCCCCGTAAATTGCCCACCACCAATTCACCAGTGCACCATCACCATTGTCCCTTGTGCTCTTCCCTCCAATTTTGATCCATCTCCCTCTCCCTCCCTTGAAGGATGTCTCTGATTTATAGTTGCCTGCTAATTTTCTTTTTTATTTATTATAATTATTATTAATTTTCCCCCTGATCCCTTATTTGGTACCCCTATACTCCTCCTCTAAGTGAAACTGTTATTTTTTCCTTCTGGCTTATTTCACTGAGCATAATCCCTTCCAGCTCCATCCATGTTGCTGCGAATGGCATCATATTATCTTTTTTGATTGTTGAATAGTATCCCACTGTATATATGTACCACATATTCTTGATCCAGTCATCTATTTTGGGGCATTTGGGTTGTTTCCAAGTCTTACCTATTGTAAGTAGTGCTGCAATAAACATAGGAATGCAGGTATACTTTTGAATTACTGTTTTTGTGTTCTTCAGGTAGATTCCTAAGAGTGGATTTGCTGGCTCATACGGTAGCTCCATTTTTAGTAGCTTCAGGAACCTCCACACAGCATTCCATAGTAGTTGGTCCAGTCTGCATTCCCACCAGCAGTGTAGGAGAATTCCTTTTTCTTCACATCCTCATCAACATTTATTGTTGCTAGTTTTTTTTAATGTGTGCGATTCTCACTGGTGTAAGGTGGTATCTCATTGTGGTTTTGCATTTCCCTCTTTATGAGGGATATTGAACATTTTTTCATATATATGTTGGCCATTTGCATTTCCTTTTTGGAGAAAAGTCTTTTTAGCTCTTCTGCCCATTTTTTGACTGGACTGTTTACTTTGTTTTTGTTCAGTCATGTGAGCTCTTTGTAGATCTTTGTGATCAGTCCCTTACCAGTTGAACGGAGTGCACATATTGTCTCTCAATCAGTAGGCTGTTTTTCTGTTTTGGTTAATGTCTCTTTTGCTGTACAGAAGCATTTTAGTTTGATGTAATCCCAGCTGTTTATCTTTTCCTTCATTTTCTTTGCTTTGGGAGATGAGTCTTTAAAGATGTTACTGAGATGTATGTCATCTATGTATCAGACTTTAGTTTTAACGTGAATAGTTATTCCTTTATTTAATTTTTATACAATTCTGGTGAATTTTTAATTTTTTGTATTAGTTTGGTATTTAGTTATGTTGTTGCTCATTTCTCAATAGTATTTGATTTCTCCCCTCAGTTGTAGTCCCTGTAGTTTTTCCATCACCATAACAGCTGTGATCTAGCACCACAGTCCCTTGTGCTCTTCCATCCCATTTTGACCCTTCTACTTCCCCTCCCCTGCTGCATACATCAGATCTATTGTCAGCTTCAAAATTTTGTATTTTTTTCCAAATAATATGTTTCATTTCTCCATATTCATCTTATAGATAAAACCATCCCATATTTCTTTTCCCAAATGACTTATTTCACTTAGCATAATTCCTTCCAACTCCATCCATTTTGCAGCAAATGGCACAGATTTATCTTGTCTGATTGCTGAATAGTATTCCATTGTGTATATAAACATACCTTGTTTATCCATGCCTCTCTTTTGGGGCATTTAGGTTGTTTCCTTACCTTGGCTGTTGTAAATAGTCCTGCAATAAACATAGGAGTGCAGGTTTCCCTTCGAATTAATTTTTGTGTCCTTTGGGTAGATTCCTAAAAGTGGAATTGTGGGTCATATGGTAGATTCATTGTTAGTGTTCTAAAGAACCTCTATACAGCTTTCCACAGTGGTTGGACCAGTTGACATTCCCATCAACAGTGTAAGAGATTCCTTTTCCACAATATTCTCCCAGCATCTGTTGTTTCTGTTTTCTTTTGATATGGGTCATTCTCAGAGGGGTGAGGTGGTCTATCATTGTGGTTTTGATTTGCATTTCCCTGATAGTAAGTAATGTTGAACATTTTTTCATGTGCCTGTTGCCCATTTGCATTTACTCCTTGGAGAGTGTCTTTTTAGCCCTTCTGCCCATTTTTGCCTGGGTTGTTTGTTTTGTTTTTTGAGTTGTGTGCGTTCTTCATAGACCTTTGATATCGTTCCCTTTCTGGATGTATGGTGTGCAAATATTTTCTCCCATTCCTAGGGTGTCTCTTGTTTGCTATTTCTTTTACTGTAGAGAAGCTTTTTAGTTTGATGTAGTCACAGATTTTTATATTCTCCTTTGTTTCCCTTGCTTCGGGAAACAAGTCCTCAAAGATGTTTTATGGTTTCAGGTGAATATGTTTTATTGCTCAGGTCTTAGATCCAAATCTCATCCATTTTGAATAGAATTTTGTGTATGGTGTGAGACAGTATTCAACTTTTGCATGTAATGGTCCAGTTCTCCCAACACCATTTATTGAAGAGGCTTCCTTGTTCTTTGGTCCTTTATCACAGATTATTTGACCACATATGGTTTTATTTCTGGGCTTTCAATTCAATTCCATTGATCTGTGTGTCTGTTTTTGTTCCAATATCATGCTCTTTTTAGTATTATTATGGCTTTGTACTATTATTTGAAGCCAGGAGTTTAATAACTATTATTTCCCCCTTTAGTCAGGAAAGCTTTGGCTATTCAGGGTTTTTGTTATTCCATATGTACTTCAACAATATGTGTTCCATTTCTTTGAAGAGTGCCACTGAAATTTTTATTGGAATTGCATTGAATCTGTACATTGCTTTTGGTAGGATGGCCAATTTGATAATGTCGATTCTTCTGATCCATGAGCAGGGTATGTCTTTCCATTTTTTTGTTTCTTCTTTTTCTTTTAAAAATGTTTTATAATTTTCCTTGTACATGTTTTTCACCTCCTTTGATAGGTTTATTCTCAGATACTTATTCACTTTTTGGGGGGCAGCATTATAAATAATATGATTTCCTTAATTTCTTTCTCCTTAGATTGATTGATTGCTTATAAGAAGGCTATTGATTTTTGTCTATGGATTTTGTAACCTGCTACCTTACTAAACTAGCTTATTGTTTTAATTAGCTTTTCCATTTTTTTTCCTTAGGGACTCTCTGCAAAGAATGATACCTTTAATTCCTCTTACCCAGTTGAGATACATTTTATTGCTTTCTTTTGTCCAATTGCTCTAGCTAGGACTTCCAGTATTATATTGAAAAGCAATGATAAGAGTGGAATCCTTTCTTATACCAAATCTTAAAGGGAAGGCTTTCAGTTTTTCACCACTGAGAATGATGTTAGCTGTGGATTTGTTGTATATGGTTTCTATTATGTTGATATATATACTTTTTATGCCTTGGTTTTTGATGGCCTTCATCATAAATAGATGTTCAGCTTTATGAAGTACTTTACTGGCATCTCTTGGTACCATCATATGGTTTTTATTTTTATTTTTTGTTGATGTGGTGAATTATGTTCATTGAATTTTGGATGTTGCACTATCCTTGTGTTCCTGAAACAAATTCCACATGGTCACTTGTATAATTCCTTTGATTCATTGTTGGATTCCATTTGCTAAGATTTTATTAGGTATTTTAGCATCAGTGTTCATTAAGGAGATTAGACTATAGTTTTGTTTGTGTGTGTGTGTGTGTTGTCTCTTTTTTGTTTTGGTATTAGTATGATATTGGCCTTGTAAAATTTATTTGGTAGTATTCCTCCTTTCTCAATGTATTGAAACAGTTTTAGCAGGACAGGCATTAGTTCATCTTTGAACATTTGATAGAACTTGCTTGTGAGTCTATCTGGTCTCAGGGTATTGTTATTTGGCAGGATTTAGATTCCTGTTTCAATTTTCTTGCTTGCAATTCTTTTTCTTTTAATTGGTTTATTCATTTTTTCCACTTCTTCTTTGTTTAGCTTTGGGTGTTTGTATAATTCAAAGACTTTTCCATCTCATCACCAACATGGCATGGCAGTGAAGGGACGCTAGGATTAAATTCCCCCATAAAAACAACTGATAGGGAGAAATAACCAGTTCCTGGCAGGCCCCAGACGTTTTGGACAAAGTTGGTGATCCAACAGAAGCAGAGGGAAAGTAAGAATGATAGGGGAAGGGAGGAGAGAAAATTATTGACCTGGAATCCTCCTCCCCTCCTCCACCCACAAAGCCGGCCCACTTTGCCCAGGACAAGAAAAGAAAGAGAAAAATTTTGGAGGCCACTGGAGAATCCTGAGACATCCGAAAACTCCAGAAAGTTACAGGTGAGCAAACAGGGTCTTCAGGGCAGACACAGCTCTGGGTGTGAGCCCCTTTGTTGTTGTGGTACTCCCCTGCCCCCTCCTCCTTTTCCAGGAGACCTGTGGGAATAGGCACAGCTCTGAAAGTTTACTAGGAGACTTCTCTGGCACCACCTAGTGATCATGACAAAATCACCAACCACCTACACCAGAAACCAGGAGACTGTAACTAAGATTATTCCAGGAAGGACAAAACATTTTACTGGTCATACCTACCAGCGGTAGGGGCATCAGTTAGAGCCTTGTAGGGCTGGTCCCAAATTTGGGAACTCTAGATACCCCAAGCCCTCAGGTGGAAGGAGGCCTCAGGAGCCCCCACACTCGCCCAACAACCTTAGGGAACCAGGAAGAGTGCTGAGCCTCCCACACCCACATCTGCAGTGGAGACTGTCAGAGACTGTAGGACACTCCAGAGTTTATGCCTTGCTTCTCAGTGAGCAATTTTTATCCTTCTTCAATAAAACACCAGTGAGATAGCAGACCCTGAGAAGACTATCCTACCCAGCTCTACGGCGCTCACCAGCAGACTAGACTTGCTCACTGGGAGCCATCAGAGATCTGAGAAGCAATTCTCCCCTAATCTGTATGTGTGTTTGTTTATTGGCCATTTGGTTGTCCGTTGTGCCCTTCTTTCTTTACTACCTCTGTTTTGTTTCCTCTAGTTTTCTCCTTTTTCCCCTTTAACATTATTACTACTACTTTCTCTTCTCTTTCTGTCATGTCCCCTCCTCCTCCTATTCCTCTATCTTCTTCCCCCTATCTTGCCCTGTTCTTTCATCTCCCAACTTCACTTCTTTCACATTTCCATATTATCCTCTTCTTTCCTCCTTTCTAGTCTTTAACTCCTTGTTTTTGATCCTTGTATCTTTCCAAGACATACCTATAAGGACCACAGAGAAGTACATCCCACCCAACATGCAAACACCTTCCAGTGGACTTGGCCTCAGTGTGTGTCTGGAGGTGCAGTGCTCTATATGGGACTCTCGACTGTCTCACAGGCTGAGAAGTTAGATCCCATCCCACATAGTGGGGGCTGAAAACACAGGGGCTCCTGGAGCAAATCACAGCTCAAAACAACATCTACAACAATAGAAGAGTGCCTGAATGTGCACCCAAGTGGGAACTACAGGAACCCCCAACTCCCAAGTCTGGTAGTCCCCAACGCCCTGGGAAGAGTGAAAGAAAGTACCACCTTCTAGAGCAGGGGTACAGCTAAAGAAAATGGAGGGAGAAAATACAAGAACCCCCAACTACACCTCTACTCACCAGCCACAGTGGCTCAGACACCAGGCATACGCATCTATGACTCAGCAAGAGAAATCAGAAGTCATGCCCAGCAGCACCAGTGGTAATGGGGCACTCTGAAAAGAGCAAAACAGAAGGAAAAACAGGATAAAAAAAATAAAAGCAATCAAAATGGCCCTTCTGGGAACAACACACCACAGAAATAAAGCCATCTCCAGAACCCAATAATATGAACATAGAAGAATATCTCTGCCTGGCAGAAAAAGATTCCTGAATTGCCACAATGAAATCACTTAAAGAATTACGAGAAAACACAGAAAGGGAAAAAGATATAAACAATGAATGGAGGAATGAGAATGAATCAAGAAGATGAAACTAAAAGGAAGTGGAAGATACCAAAGATTACTAGAGGAGCTCAAGAATTTTGTGAAAACTCACAAAAATAGAAGAAATGGAAGAAAGAATCAGTATTCTGAAGATACAAAAAGAAATAAAAAAGGAAAGAGAAGTGCAAAAGAAAAAGAATGAAGAAACACTCGAGAACTATCATACACCATGAGGAAAGTAAATATGAGTGAGAGGAATCCCAGAAGATGAGAAGAGAGACAAAGGAATGGAGAAACTATTCAAGGAGATAATTGAAGAGAACTTCCCAAACATGAAGAAGGAAATGGAAATCAATATACAGGTAGCCTAAGAATACCAAATTACCACAATGAAAGGAACTACAGCAAGACACATAATAATAAAGTTTCCAAGAGTCCAAGACAAGGAGAAAATAATGAAAATGACATCAGGTGAAGAAAAAGATAACCTATAAAAGAAAACCAATCAGGCTGATATCAGACTTCTCCAAACAAACATTACAGGACAGAAGAGAATGGAGTGACATATTGAATAAATTCCAAGCCAACAAATGGCAACCAAGAATACTTTACCCCATAAAGCTCTCCTTCCTCTATGAAAAAAATAAGGATTTTCTCAAACAGAATCTCCAAAAATTAATTACTACTAAACCTGCACTCCAAAAAGTACTACAAGAAGCCCCAAAGCCAAAACCAACAGAGGAATGAATAGGAAGAACAGAATAAGACAAGGAATAAAATTATAAAAAGTCAAACAAAATGACAAATATGGATGCCAGTTTATCAATATTAACTCTAAATGTAAATGAACTAAACTCATCTATAAAACTACACAGAGTAGCAGGATGGATTAAAAAAACAGGACCCAACCATCTGCTGCCTACAGGAAACACATTTAACTACAAAAGATAAACTTAGATTGAAAGTAAAAGGCTGTAAAACAACCCTACAAGCAAATGGACCAAAAAAGAAGGCAGGAACAGCTATACTTACATCAGATAAAATAGAATTCAAACTAAAAAAGGTAAAAAGAGACATAGACGGTCACTACATCATGATAAATGGGATAATACATCAGCAAGACCTAATAATCATCAACATATACTCACCAAATGAAGGAACACCAAAATATATCAGACAATTATTATCAGTCCTGAAAACAGACATTAGAGAAAATACATATGTAATAGTAGAGTTCAACACCCCACTCTCACCAAAATAAATAAATAAAGAAAGAAAGAAAGAAAGACACTTGAGCTCTAAATAAGGACCTAGACCTCATGGGCTTAACATACTTCTATGGGACACTGCACACAAAAAAAGAATCCAAGTACATATTTTTCTCAAGTGCACATGGATCATACTCCAGGATTGATCATATATTGTGTCACAAGACAAACCTCAACAGACATGTTAAGATCATAATCATACCCACAATCTTCTCTAATCATAAAGGAATCAAAGTAGAAATAAACCATGAAAAGAAAACAGGTAACCCTCCTACTTCATGGAGGTTGAAACCCACACTACTGGAAGACCACTGGATTAATGAGTAGATCAAAGAAGAAATAAAAAAATACCTTGAGATGAGTGATAATGAGGACACAGCTTTTAGGATGCAGCAAAAGCAGTAATGAGAGGAAAGTACACAGCATAACAGGCTCACATCAAGAAACAAGAAAGTACTCAAAAAAAAAACAACCTAACCTCCCATCTCAAAGAACCACAAAAAGAACAACAAAAAACCCAAAGCCAGTATTAGAAAGGAAATAAAATGAAGCAGAAATAAATGAAATAGAAAAAAAATCCAAAAGATCAACAAAACCAAACGTTGGTTCTTTGAAAAAAATAAAATAGAAACCTCTAGCCATGCTTACAAAGAAAAACTGGAGAAAACACCAATAAATAGGATCATAAATGAAAGAGGAGAAATTACAGCAGACACAGCAGAAATCAAAAGAATAATCAGACACTACTATGAACAGTTATATGCAAACAAGTTCAAAACTATAGAAGAGATGGACAAATTCCTAGAACTATGCAATCACCCAAAGCTAGATAAAGAAGAAACAGAACACCTACACAGACCAATTACAGGCAGTGAAATTGAAACATTAATCAAAATCCTCCCTGAAAACAAAAGCCCAGGACCAGATAGTTTCACTAATGAATTCTACCAAATGTTCAGAAGTGAACTAGTGCCTATCTTACACAAGCTCTTTCAAATAATTGAAGATTACTACCAAACACATTTTATGAAGCCAAAATTACACTAACACCATAACCAAACAAGGACAACACACGAAAAGAAAACTATAGGCCAATCTCTCTGATTAACACTGATGCAAAAATCCCCAACAAAATCATAGCCAACAGAAGGCAACAATGCATCAAATAGATAACATACCACAACCAAGTGGGATTTATTCTAGGTCCACAAGAATGGTTCAACACTTGAAAATCAATTAATGTAATCCAACAAATCAACAAAAAGAAAAAAATCATACGAGCATATCAATAGATGCCAAGAAAGCATTTGACAAAATTCAACATCCGAAAGCCTTCTATCCTCACGATAGAAGGAACATACCTTAACATAATAAAAGCCATGTAGGAAAAACCTGCAGCCAACATTATCCTCAGTGGTGAAAAGCTGAAAGCCCTTCCCTTAAGATCTTGCATAAGGCAAGGATGTTCACTCTCACCATTGCTTTTCAGTATAATACTGAAAGTCCTAGTCAGAGCAATAAGACAAGAGAAAGACATACAAGGAATGCAAATAGGGAAAGAAGTAAAACTGTCACTATTTGCAGACAAAATGATAATATATATAAAGAATCCTAAAAACGCCACAGAAAAACTTATCGTAATTATTGACCACTTTAGTAAAATATCAGGATACAAAATCAACACACAAAAATCAGCAGCCTTCCTATATGAGAACAATCAATCTGAAGAAGAAATTAAGCAAACTATCCATTTTATAAATGAAACCCCCCAAAAATCAAATACCTGGGAATAAACCTAAGAAAAGAGGTAAAAGATCTATACAAAGAAAACTATAAGACACTGCTAAAAGAAATAGAAAAAGACACAAAGAAATGGAAAAACATTCCCTGCTCATGGATTGGAAGAATTAACATTATCAAAAAGGCCATCCTACTGAAAGCAAAGTATCAATTCAATGCTATTCTGATAAAGTTTCAATGACATTCTTCAAATAAATAGAATATTGATGAAATTCATATGAAACAAACAAACAAACAAACAAAACAACCTTGAATGGCCAAAGCTTCCTGACTAAAAAGAAGGAGAATGGAGGTATCACCATCCTTGATTTAAAACTACACTGCAAAGTCATAATAATTAAAACAGTATGGTACTGATTACAAAAAGAAACACAGACCAATGGACTTAAATAGAAAATCCAGAAATAAACCCACTACTAATGGGCAACTAATTATTGCCAAAGGAACAAAGAATATGCAATTCCAAAAGGACAGTTTGTTCAATAAATGCTGCTGGGAAAACTGGACTGCTAGTTACAAGAGAATGAAGCTAGACTATTACCGCACACCATGCACAAAACCCACTCAAAATGGATAAAGGACCTGAACATAAGACCTTAAAGCACAAAATATATTAAAGAAAATATAGGAAAAACACTACATGAAATGCATCTCATTAACATCTTTAAAGACACATCCCTGAAACAAAGAAAGTGAAGGAAAAAATAAACAACTGGGATTAAATCAAACTAAAATGCTTCTGTACGGCAAAAGAGACACTAATGAAAACAGAGACACCGTAGCAATTGGGAGAAATTTTTTGCACACAATACAACTGATGAGGGACTGATCATAAAAATCTACAAAGAGCTCACAGGACTCAACAAAACCAAAGTAAACAATTCAGGCAAAAAAACAGGCAGAAGAGCTAAAAACACACTCCTCCAAAGAGGAAATGCAAATACCCAACATGAAAAAATGTTCAACAGCACTTATAATCAGAAATGCAAATCAAAACCACAGTGAGATATCACTTTACAGCAGTGAGAATGGTACACATTAAAAAACCAGGCAACAACAAATGTTGGTGAAGATGTGGAGAATAGGGGAGTCTCCTACACTGCTGGTGGGAAAGCAAACTGGTCCAACCACTATGGAAAGCTGTGTGGAGGTTCCTCAAATTACTAAAAATGGAGCTACCATATGACCCATATGACCAGCAATTCCACTCCTAGGAATCTACTGAAAGGACACAAAAGGACATCAAAAAGATACCTGCACACCTATGCTTATTGCAGCACTATTTACAATAGGTTAAGATATGGAAACAACCCAAATACCCAAAAATAGATGACTGGATTAAGATGGTGTGGTATATATACACAATGGAATACTATATACATCAATCAAAAAAGCTAAACTCATGCCATTTGCAGCATCATGGATGGAGCTAGAAGGGATCATGCCAGTGAAATAATCCAGAAGGAAAAAGAAAAATATCATATGGCTTCATTTATAGGAGGAATATAGGGGATCCAAATAAGGCATCAGGGGAAAAAACAGTAATAATAATAATAATAATAATAATAATAATAATAATGATAATAATAATAAAAACTAGCAGGCAACCATAAATAAGAGACATTCTTCAAGAGAGCTGGAAGAAAAGGGATCAAAACAGGGGAGAGAAGAACACAAGGGACTATGGTGATGGTTCACAGGTGAATTGGTAGTGGGAATTTTACAGGGAATACACAGTGATGTAAAAGTTATATTAAAAAAACAAAACATCAACAACAAATGTTGACAAGGATGTGGAGAAAAAGGAACTCCTCTACACTGCTGATGGGAATGCAAACTGGTCCAACCCCTATGGAAAGCTGTGTGGAAGACCCTCAAACTATTAAAAATGGAGCCACTATATGACCCAGCAATTCCACTCCTAGGAATCTACTCAAACGACACAAAAACAATCTGAAAGGAAACTTGTACTCTTATATTTATGTCATTAAGTGGATTATCTACTTAATCCAGCCATCTGTTACTTGCAACTTAGGTATTTTCCATAACTTGCTTATCGTAAATAGTGCTGCAATGAATATAGAATGCATATACCCCTCTCAATTAGGTTTACATTCTTTGAGCCTGGAGTGGAGTGGATCTGCTGGATCTTGAAGTAGGTCTAATTTTAATATCTTTTTTTAAAGATTTATTTATTTATTTATACATACAAGTTGGGGTACAGGCCAGAGGCGTGGGGCAGCGAGAGGGTTCACCAGAGACAGAGTGGGGAGCAGAACAGGCAGATCAGAAATACACTGCTGAGGGGAGCAGCGGGCAAGGCAGGAGAGGTCTGCTGCGCCATGTGGGATTCTCCCCGGCCGGGCGTCGAGCTCGCGTCGCCGCTGCCAACAGCTCCACAGTGCAGCGCTTAACCGCTGCGCCACCAGGGAGGCCCCTAATTTTAATATCTTGAGAAAACTTACCTTAAGAAAACTTATCTTATTCATCGGGCTGTACCACTCTACATTTCCACCAAATTTATTATCATTTAGTTTCTACACATCCATGCCAACATATCTTGTTCATGGTTTTCTTGATATGGGCCATTCTCACAGGTGGGAGGTAGTAATTCATTATGGTTTTGATTTGCATTTTCCTGAGAAGAGATTATGAGCAATTTTTAATGTGCTTTTTGGCCATATGTATATCTTTTTTGGGGATGTATCTATTTTGGTTTGCTGTCCATTTTTTAATTGGAAATTTTTGTTTTCTTCTAGTTGAGTTATACAAGTTCTTTGCAGATCACTAATGCCTCTTCGTCAGATAAATAATGTGCAAATAATTTATTCCATGTGGTAGGGTATCTTTTCATTTTTATGATAAGTTTCTTTCATTCTTCAGAAACTTTTTAGTATGACATCGTCTTATTAGTTTGTTCCTTTTGTTTCCTTGCTACTGAGTCTCTAAAAACATCCATGAAGCCAATGTCATGGAGTGTTTCACCAATGTCTTCTTCTGTGTATTTTATGGTTTCAGGTCTTACATCCAAGTGTTTAAACCATTTGAGTAATTTTTGTGTATGGTGTGCGAAAGTGGTTTAGTGTCACTATTTTGAATGTGGTTATTATACAGTCTTTGCCAAACCATCTGTTGAAGAGACTTTCCTTTTCCTTGTTATATCCTTGGATCCTTCGTTGTAGACTGTCCATATAAACATGGGTTTATTTCTGTGCTCTGAACTCTACTCCACTGGTCTGTATGTCTAGTTTTAGTCCAATACTATAATATTTTTGATTACTATAACTTTGTAGTGCACATGGACTCAACTCAGCAATCAAAAGGTACAGAACTGCTAGTTATGTCAGAAAAGAAAACAACAACATTCTCTTATCCACAGGAGAACCACCTGAGCTCCAAAGCTAAACATAGCATAAAGTAAAAGGAAGAAAATAATCCTATATGCATGTAGTATTCTCAAAAGATCAGGACAGCTGTACATATATCAGATAAACAACCAGTGAAAAAAGGTTACAAGACCCAGGTATTGACACTGTATAATGATTAAGGGAGCAATATACCAGTAGGACAACACTCATCAATATATATGTACCATATGAAGAAATATCATAACATATAAAGCAACTATCAACAAATTTAAAACAAGAAACTGACAGCAACATATTAACCCTTTGCACTTGAGGCTTTTTTCGCGTGGGCGAACCAGCCACTCGAGACGATTTCAGCTATATTAGGGAAGCGTTTTACAGGTACTTTGAAATCAGGTTATACTCAAACAAACGTATACAAATAATAAAATTTCACCAATTTATTTATTTTTACAGTGAATACAACAAAACCTGTTAAATATTACACTCTGTAATTTGTTTTTGTGTGATATTTGGTCAAACAATCCCCAAGATGCAGCCTCGATTTGTCAGGACACATATCACAATGCTAAGCTGAGATTAACTAATCTAAGAATTGGCTAAGAATGCAGGCCAAGCCTGGTCCATGAAAGTAATTGCGATAGAATATCTTATCACACATCGGAAATAAACATATGGACTTCCAAATCGCTTGGGTGCCCTAGCGGCCCCACTTGAGTGGATGCATTAAACCGCCGGGGGCCATAGCAGTGCCGCTCTAGTGGACGTATTACACCACCGGGTGCTGGAGCGGTGCCGCTCGAGTGGATGCATTAAACCACTGGGCGCCGGAGCGGCACTGCTCGAGTGCAAAGGGTTAATAGTAGGGGATTATAACAACAAACTAACAACAACGGATAAATGAACCAGACAAAAATAGAATCAACAAGGAAACAACATTCTTTTTTTTTTTAAAGATTCATTTATTTATACACACAAGCTGGGGTACAGGCCAGAGGCGTGGGGCGGCGAGAGGGTTCACCAGAGACAGAGCAGGAAGCAGAACAGACAGATCAGAAATACACTGCTGAGGGGAGCAGCGGGCGAGGCAGGAGAGGTCTGCCGTACCAGGTGGGATTCTCCCCGGCTGGGCGTCGAACCCGCATTGCGAGCTGTCGACAGCTCCACAGCGCAGCGCTCAACCGCTGTGCCACCAGGGAGGCCCAGAAACAACATTCTTAAAAGAAGAATTAGACTAAATGGCCTTAAAGATATAATAGACCACTGAACCACTTATAAAAATGAATACCCACGATACTCAGGTTCATATGAAACATTCTTAATGACAGGTCACATGTTGGGTCACAAACAAGTTTACATGAACACACAAAGATGTAAACCACATCAAGTATTTTCTCTGATAACAATGGTATCAAACTAGAAACCAATGACCCAGAAAAAGAAGGACAAACTTCAAATGTGTGGAGAGTAAGTACCATGATACGATATAAATATCGGAGCAATGAGAAAATAAAAGAGGAAGTTGAAAAATACCTGACTCCAACAAAAATGAAGATAAGAAAAAAAAAGACACCTGCACCCCTATGTTATGGCAGCTCTATTTACAACAGGTAAGACTTGGAAAAAACCCAAAGGCCCAAAAATAGATGACTGGATCAAGAGGATGTGGTACATACACACAATGGAATACTATTCAGCAATAAAAAAGATAAACTCATGCAATTCGCAGCAACATGGATGGAGCTAGAAGGGATCTTGCTCAGTGAAATAAGCCAGAAGGAGAAAGAAAAATATCGAATGGTTTCAATTACAGGAGGAATATAGGGGAACCAAATACAGGATCGGGAGGAACAAATAACAATAATAAAGCAACGACAACAACAAAAAATCCCTAACAGGCAACCATAAATAAGAGACATTCTGCAAGGGAGGGGGAAGAAAAAAGCATCAAACAGGGGTAGAGAAGAGCATAAAAGACTATGGTGATGGTTTACAGGTGAACTGGTGAACTGGTGGTTGGAACTTCACGGGGAATATACAACAACGTAAAAGACAGAAATAAAGAAATAAAGAAAAAAAAAGATGAGAACAACCAACCTATGGAATACAGCAAAAGTAATGTTTTGAGGGAAACTCACACAAATACAAGTTTAAATCAAGAAACAATTAATTTCTCAAACAATCTAAACCTTAAGAAAGAAGCAAAAGTGAAACCAAAAGCCACTAAGAGGGGGATAATAATAAATATTAGTGTGAAAATTAGTGAAAAAAATAAGAAATACAGTACAAAAAATAATCAATGAAAGCTGAAGTAGATTCTTTGAAAGAGAAACAAAACAGAAAAACTTGAGCTAGGCTCACTAAGAAAAAAGGTAGGAAACCATAATGAATAGAATCAGAAACAGAAGATCAAAAAGTACAACTGACATTTCAGAAATGCACAGAATCATAGGAAACTACAATGAAAATCTTTATGCCAATTAACTGGATACTCTAGAAAAAATCGACAAATTATTAGAACCTTACAATTTTCTGAGACTTAAAAAGAATGAAATAGAAAACCTGCTTTCCCATGTCACACAGACTACTGTAAACCAGTGTTAACTCAATAAAATGTCACAAAAAATTTTAATTAAATAATCCTAAAATTATACTAATATTTCTGTAAAAAAAGAAATAGAAATCCGAAACAAATCAATTAAAAACAATGACATAGAAATACTAATCAAAAGTCTCCCAAAAAAACAAAATCCCAGCCAAGAAGACTTCATTAGCAATTTCTACCAAAATCTCAAAGATGAAATAGTACCTACCCATCTTTCTCAAACTCACAATGAAAGGAAAACTACAGCAAAATACATAATAGTAAAGTTTCCAAAGGTCTAAAACAAGGAAAAACAATGAAACTGAAGGAGGGCAGAGAAACAGATAACCTATCAAGGAAAACCAATCAGGCTGACATCAGACTTCACCGAAGAAACACTATAGTCAAAAAGAGAATGGAGTGATATATTTAACAAACTCCAAGTGAACAAATGCCAACCAATAATACTCTATCCTGCAAAGTTCTACTTCCTCTATGAAGGAAAAATAAAAACCTCCTCAGGAAAAAATCTCCAGAAATTCATTACCACTAAACCCCCAGTCCAAAAAATACTACAAGAAACCCTAAAGCCAAAACCAACAGAGGAATGAATAGGAAGAACAGAATAAGGCAAAGAACAGAATCACAAAAAGGCAAACAAAATGGCTAATACGGAAGTTAGTATATCAATACATTTTTAAAAAAGATTTATTTATTTATGCATACAAGCTGGGGTATAGGCCAGAGGTGTGGGGTGGTGAGAGGATTCACCAGAGTGTGGGGAGAAGAACAGGCAGATAGACTGAAATACACTGCTGTGGGGAGCAGTGGGTGAGGCAGGAGAGGTCTGCTGCACCATGTGGGAATCTCCCTGGCCGGGTATCGAACTCATGCTGCAGTGGCTCTGGATAATTTCATAGTGCTGCGCTTAACCTGTTGTGCCACCAGGGAGGCCCAGTTAGTATATCAATATCAACTCTAAATGTAAATGGATTAAACTCATCAATAGAAAGACAGAGTAGCAGGCATGATTGAAAAACAGAACCCAGCTGGCATCAGGAAAGCACAGCCCCAGCACTATTCTTGGAAGCCAGGCATCCCACGATACACATCTGGAACTGAGAGATGGTAAGATCTGCAAACAAATGTGAGCAGGATAGTGTGCATACCAAGCAATGCTGCTGCAGGCATGAAACCAGCGTTTTGGAACTGAGTAGAGACGGAGAGGGATCCTGCATCAAGGTGAATTGTGGGAACTGAGAGAGTACAGCACCACGATTGTTGGAAGCTAGGGAACAGAATACCCGCCTATGGAACTGAGGGTGGGCTCCACAAACAAAGGTGAACATTATAGTGCATGCTGAGCAAGGCTATAGCAGGTCCCGCACCTGCATTTTGGAACTAAGTAGAGACGGGGAGGGATCCACCATCAAGGTGAACTGTGGGCACTGAGAGAGCAAAGTCCCTGCACCATTGTTGGAAGCCAGGGACCCCACGATCCCCTTCTAGAACTAAGTAAATATAGAGGGAGAGGATATTCAGAGACAGAGTAAAGACAGAGGGAGGACACAGAAACAAAGGTTAATATACACATGCAGGGGAAGAGACCAGCAGCACACAGAGACTCAGTGATCCTCCGGGATAGCGTCCATCAACTCATCCACAGCATCACTGTCCTTGTGAAATCTGGTGTAACAACGCTGGACTCAGTCTGGCTACCAGGTCCTGACATCCAAGTAGGAATACCCTGAAGAGATGCCCACCAGTATTAGCGGCATAGTGTCCCAACGCAAAGAAATAAATTAGAAAATAGGCCTCCCTGATGGCGCAAGGGGTTAAGTGCAGCACTATGAAGCTATCCAGAGCCACTGCAGCAAGAGTTCAATACCCAGTTAGGGAGATTCCCACATGGCGCAGCAGACCTCTCCTGCCTCGAGCGCTGCTCCCCTCAGCAGGGTATTGCAGCAGATCTGCCTGTTCTGCTCCCCACTCTGTCTCTAGAGAATCCTCTCACCACCCCACACCTCTGGCCTGTACACCAGCTTGTATGCATGAATAAATAAATCTTTAGGGCCTCCTTGGTGGAACAAGGGGTTAAGTATCAGCCTATGAAGCTTTCTGCAGCCACTGCAGCAAAAGTTCAATCCCCAGCCAGGGAGATTCCCACATGGTGCAGCAGACCTCTCCTGTCTCGCCTGCTGCTCTCCTCAGCAGTGTATTTCAGTAGATCTGCCTGTTCTGCTCCCCACTCTGTCTCTGGTGAATCCTCTCACTCCCCACACCTCTGGCCTAAACCCCAGCTCTTGTATGCATAAATAAATAAAATGTTAAAAATAAATAAATAAATAAATAAATCTTTTTCTAAAAAAAAGAACAAATTAAAAAATGAAAAAAAAGGGAGAAGGCAAAATACAAATAACCAAACAAGCCCTCAGGGGAAGGACACACAACAAAAAGAAAATTAGCCACCAGACCTCAACAACAATGAAATGGAAGAACTTCTCTGCCTGCCAGATAGAGAATTTAAAATAGTCGTGATTAAAAAATATAACAAAAAGGAAAAGAATGATATGAGAAATATAATTAATGAAATGAAGAATAAAATTGAGTCTTTAATGAAAGAATTGCAAGAAACGAAGGAAATTAAAAGATTAATGGAGGAACTAAAGAACTGTGGGAAAGGCAACGAAAACAGAATTGATGAAATGGAACAATCAATACTTTCAAAGATATAGAAATAAAAAGAACCAAAAAAGAAAAGGAAGGAGAAGTACGAAGGATAAAGAACGAAGAAACACTTCAAGAACTATCTGACACCATGAGGAAAGGAAATATAAGAGTTATAGGAATCCCAAAAGGTGAGGAGAGACCAGGAACCGAGAAACTAAGGAGGTAATTGAAGAGAACTTCCCAAGCATGGAGATAAAAATAGACATAAGAGAAGCAAGAAGAACACCAAATTAGCACAATGAAAGGAAAAGTATAGCAAGACACATAATAGCAAAGCTTCCAAGAGTCAAAGATACGGGAAAAATAATGAAGCTGATGAGGGGGAAGAAACAGATAACTTATAAAGGAAAATAAATGAGGCCGACATCAGACGTCTTCACAGAAACACTATGGGCAAAAAGAGAACGAGTGACATATTCAATAAACGCCAAGTCAACAAATGATAACCAAGAATACTTTAACCTGTAAAGCTCTCCTTACTCTATGAAGAAAAAATAATGACCTTCTCAGACAAACAGAATCTCCAGAAATTCATTACTACTGAACACCCACTCCAAAAAATACTACAAGAAGTCCTAAAGCCAAAACCAACGGAGGAATGAATAAGAACAGAATAAGGCAAGGAATAAAATCACAAAAAGACAAAACAAACAAAATGGCAAATACAGATGCAAATGTATCAATATTAAATCTAAATGTAAATAGACTAAACTCATCAATAAAAAGACACAGAATAGCACTCTGGATCAAAAAAAAAAACAAAAAAAAACCCAACCTTCTGCTGTCTTCAGGATATGCACTTAACTACAAAAGATAAACATAGACTGAAAGTAAAAGGTTGGAAAACAATCCTAGAAGCAAATGGACCAAAAAGGCAGGCAGAGCTATACTTATAACAGATGAAATAAACTTAATCAAAAAAAGATGAAAAGAGACATAGATAGAAACTACATTATGATTAAGGGGAAATACATCAGGAAGATACAACACTCATCAACATATATTCACCAAATGAAGGAGCACCAAATTATATAAGACAATTATTATCAGCCCTGAAAACCAACATTAGTGAAAAAACATATATAGTGGGAGACTTCAACACTCCTCTCACCTATGGACATATCAATGAGACAAAAAATAAACAAAGATACTAGAGCCCTATAAAGTCCCTGACCTCATGGGCTTAACAGACATCTATAGAATTCTGCACCCCAAAAAATCCAAGTACACATCTTTCTCAAGTGTGCACGGATCGTTCTCCAGAATCGATCACATATCGGGCCATAAGACAAACATCAACAGATACAGTAAGATCAAAATCATTCCAATTATCTTCTCAGATCATAAAGGCGTCAAACTAGAAATTAACCATGATAAGAAAGCAAGGAATGCTCTCACTCTATGGAGATTGAAACCCACACTACTGGAAGAC
Organism: Scalopus aquaticus; assembly: GCA_004024925.1. Classification (NCBI taxonomy): domain Eukaryota; kingdom Metazoa; phylum Chordata; class Mammalia; order Eulipotyphla; family Talpidae; genus Scalopus; species Scalopus aquaticus. Next base: position 17,899 of record PVIJ01014225.1, on the reverse strand, counting down.
CATTTGATTAATAAGTAGATCAAAGAAAAAAATTAAAAAATACTTTGAGACGAATGACAATGAGAAAATGACTTTTCAGAATGTATGGGACACAGCAAAAACAGTAATAAGAGGAAATTATATAACAATTTATGCTTACATAAAGAAATAAGAAAGAACTCAAAGAAACAACCTAATCTCCCATCTCAAAGAACTAGATAAAGAACAAAAGCCAGTAGAAAAAAGGGAATAATAAAAATCAAAGCAGAAATAAATAGAAATTTAAAAAAAAATCCAAAAGATCAATGAAACAAAAGTTGGTTATTCAAAAAAAAGAAATAGAAAAATCTCTAGCCAGGCACACAAAGAAAAAATGGGAGAAAACACATATAAATAGGACCATAAATGAAAGAGTACAAATTACAATAGACTCCATAGAAATCAAAAGAATAATCAGATTACTATGAACATCTATATGCAAAAAAGTTCAATTATCTAGAAGAGATGGACAAATTCCTAGAATGATATAATCATCCAAAACTAGACAAAGAAGAAACAGAACACCTAAACAGACCAATCACAACCAGTGAAATTGAAACAGTAATCAAAACACTCCCCCAAAACAAAATCCCAGGACCACATGGCTTCACAAATGTATTCTAGCAAAGGTTCAGAAATGAACCAGTGCCTATCCTACACAAACTCTTTCAAAAAATTGAGAAAGAATATTACCAAATATGATCTATGAAGTCAACATTACTCTAATACCAAAATCAAACAAAGACAACACACGAAAAAGAAAACTACAGGCCAATCTCTCTAATGAACACTGATGCAAAAATCCTCAAAATCCTCACCAACATAACCCAAGAATGCATCAAAAGGATAATAAAACACAATCAAATAGGACTGACTTCAGTGGCACAGGGATGGTTCAATACCTGAAAATCAGTTAAGGTAATCCAACACATCAACACAAAGAAAAATAAAAATCATATGATCACATCAGTAGATGCTGAGAAAACATTTGGCAAAGTTCAACATCCATGTTGACGAGGGCCCTTGAAATTCTTTGGATAGAAGGAACATGTTATAACATGATAAAAGCCATGTATGACAAACCCACAGCCAACTTCATTCTCAATCATGAAAAACTGAAAGACGATTTCTTTTAAGAACAGGAACAAGACAAGGATGTCCACACTAGCTACTATGTTTCAATATAATAATGGAAATCCTATCAGAACAGTGAGACAAGAGAAAGAAACACAAAGAATCCAAATAGGGACAGAGGAAGTAAAACTATCACTATTTGCAGACAATATGATAATATACACAGAGAACCCTAAAAATCCCACAGAAAAACTAGCCAAATAATCAACACTTTAAGAAGCAGGATACAAAATCAACACACAAAAATCAGAAGCCTTCCAATATACAATCAACCTGAAAAAGAAGAAATCAAGAAAACCAACCCTTCTATTACTGAAACAAAAAAATCAAATACTTGGGAATAAAATGAACAAAAGTGACGAAGGTCATATAGAAAGAAAATTATAAAATATTGTTAAAAGAAATAGAAGACACAAAGAAATGGAAAGACAATGCCTGTGCCTGGATTGGAAGAATTAACATTATCAAAATGGCCATCCTTCTAAGAGCAATTTAAAGATTCAAAGCTATTCTAATAAAAATCTTAATGATATTCTTCAATGAAATAGAACAAATATTTATGAAATTCATTTGGAAACACAAAAGACCTTGAATAGCCAAAGTTCTCCTGACTAAAACAAAGGAGAACGGAGGCATCACATTTCCAGACTTCAAACTATACTACAAAGCCATAATAATTAAAACAGTATGGTACTGGAACAAAAACAGATACACAGATCAATGGAATCGAACAGAAAGCCCAGAAATAAAGCCACATACATAAGGACAACTAATTTTTGACAAAGGAGCAAAGAATATGCAATGTAACAAGGATAGTTTGCTCAATAAATGGTGCTGGGAAAACTAGACCACCATAAAGAAAAGAATGAAACAAGACGACTACCTCACAGTATGTGCAAAATTAACTCAAAATCGTTAAAATACTGAACATAGACCTAAAACCATAAAACATATAGAAGAAAATACAGGTAATACACTACAAGACATACATCTCAATAATATCTTTAGACTCCTCTCCCAGGGGCCTCCAGGGTGGTGCAACTGGCTAAGTCTCAACACTATGAAGCTATCCACAGCCACTGCAGCACGAATTTGATATCCGGCCAGGAAGCTTCCCACATAGTGCAGCAGACTTCTCCTGCCTCTCCTGCTGCTCCCCACAGCTGTGTACTTCAGTAGATCTGCCTGTTCTGCTTCCCACTCTGCCTCTGGTGAATCCTTTCACCAACCAACACCTCTGGCCTACACCCCAGTTCTTGTATGCATAAATAAATAAATCTTAAAAAAAAAGACTCCTCCACCACAGCAAAGAAAGTGAGGGAAAAGATAAACAGCTGGGATTACATCAAACTAAAAAGTTTCTGTACAGCAAAAGCGACATTAATCAAAACAAAGAGACACTGCACTGATTGGGAGAAAATTTTTGCACTCCATACAAATGAAAGGGGCTGATCAAAAAGATATACAAAGAACTCACAGAATCCAACAAAAGCAAACAATCCACTCAAAAAATAGGCAGAAGAACTTAAAAGACACTTCTCCAAAGAGGAAATGCAAATGGCCAACAGGTATATGAAAAAATGTTCAACATCCTTCATAAAGAGGGAAATGCAAATCAAAATCATAATGAGATACCACCTTATACCAGCAAGAGTGGCACATATTAATATTGAAAACCCTCAAAAAATTGTGGATAAACAGAACATACCTTTACGTAATGAAGGGCACTTGTTAAAAAATCCATGGCTAATATTCTTGAAGGCAAAAAACAGTGTAAGCTTTTCCACTAAGATTTCCCACAAGAGTGGCCTCCCTGGTGGCGCAGTGGTTAGGTGCTGCGCTGTGGCGCTGCCAGCAGTGGCGACACGAGTTCGACGCCAGGCCGGGGAGATTCCCACATGGCGCGGCAGACCTCTCCTGCCTCACTTGCTGATCCCTCAGCAGTGTATTTCTGTCGATCTGCCTGTTCTGCTCCCCACTCTGTCTCTGGTGAACCCTCTCGCCGTCCCATGCCTCTGTCCTATACCCCAGCTTGTGTGTAAAAAATAAATCTTTAAAAAAAAAAAAGGTTTCCCACAAGAATGTCCACTTCCACCATTGCTATTCAACATAGTATAGGAAGTTCTAGCTAGAGCAATTATACAATAGAAAGTTATAACAGGAATACAAATTGGGAAAGAAGTAAAGCTACATTTATTTGCAGATGACATGACAATATACATAGAGAACCCTCAAAATTCCATGGAAAAATAACTGAAACAATCAGTTTAGCAAAGTGGCAACACACACATAAGTCAACTACCTTCCGATACATTAACAATAAGATAGAAGAGGACAAAATGAGAAAGTGATCCTATTTATAATTACACCAAAAAAATTAAATATATATGCATAAACCTAACAAAGGAGGCAAATGATATATACAAAGAAAACAATAAGACATTGTTGAAAGAAAGAGAGTAAGATACAAAGAAATGGGAAAATATGGCTTTATCATGGAGTGGAAGAATCAACATTGTCAAAATGGCCATCCTACCCAAAGCAATATACAGATTCAATGCAATCCCAAAAAAATAACAATGGCATTTTTCAAATAACTGAAGCAAATACTACTGAAATTCAAAGGGATTCAAACTTCCCCAAATAGCAAAAGCAATAGTGATAACAAAGAAAGAGAATGGAGGTATCACATTTCCGGAGCTCAAATTATATTATAAAGCCAGAATAATTAAAGCAACATTGTACTGGAACAAAAACAGAAACACAGAGCAGCGAAATCAAATTGAGATACGACTGATTAAACTCATGTACATGGACAGGTGCGAAAAATGTAAAAAGGAGTAAGAAAAACCTTTTCAAAATGTGTTGGGAAAAGGACATCTACAGTCCAAAGAATAAAACTAGATCATGATCTAATACCATACACCAAAAGCAATTCAAAATGGATGAAAAACTTGGATACAAAACCTGAAACCATACATAGAAGAAAATACATAGAAGAAAAACTAAGCATAACATTTCATGACATAAACTTTAGTAATGCCTTTAGGGCTTAAGCCTCAACATCAAGGAAAACAAACAAAAAAAGAACATAAAGAGCCTGGACTATATCAAACTAAAGAGCTGTACAGTCAAATAAACAATACCTAAAACAGGGGCCTTCCTGGTGGCGCTACAGTTTAAGTCTCAGCCTATGAAGCTATCCACAGCCACTGCAGCATGAGTTTGATCCCCAGCCAGGGAGATTCCCACATGGAGCAGTGGACCTCTCCTGCCTCACCCGCTGCTCCCCTCAGCAGTGTACTTGAGTCATCCGCCTGTTCTGTTCCCCGCTCTGTCTCTGGTGAATCCTCTCACCACCCCCCACCTCTGGCCTACACCCCAGTTCTTGTATGCATAAATAAATAAATCTTAAAAAAATATCTAAAACAAAAGACACCCTGCTGAGTGTGAGAAATGATTTGCACACAACACCTTCCTGGTCGTGTGGTGTTAAAGTCTCATTGTTATTAAGCTATCACCAGCCACTGTAGCATGAGTTCACTCCCTGGCCAGGGAGCTAGCCCACATATGGCGCAGCCCTCTCCTATCTAGCCTGCTGCTACCCTCAGCAGTGTATTTCAGTAGATCTGTTCTGCTCCCCCACTCTGTCTCTGGTGAATCCTTTCAACCCCCACACCTCTGGCCTACACCCCAGTTCTTGTGTCTTCAAAAAATTAAATATATATGCATAAACCTAAAAAAATACCCAATGCAACCCAAAAAATTTTTGAAAAGATTTTCATACAGTACATCTGACAACAGACTGATACCAAAGATATACAAAGAACTCACAAAACTCCACACAAACAGAATAACCCAATCAAAAAATGGGCAAATTAACTAACAGACATTTCTTCAAAGACATTCAAACAGCCATCAGGCACATGAAAAAAATGTTCACAATTACTCATTATAGAGAAATGTAAATCAGGACCACAGGGAAACACCATCTCACACCTGTGATAATAGTCCATATCAAAAAGACCAGAAACAACAAGTGCTAGGAGGATGTGTAGAAAATGGAACCCTCCTAATATAGCTGGTGGAAATGCAAACTGGTTCAGCCCTAATGGAAAGCTGTATGGAGGTGTCTCAAAATATTAAATATGGATCTGCCATTTTACCCAGTAAATCCAATCCTAGGCATCTAAAAAAAAATCAAAACCAGTAATTCGAAATGAAACATGCACTCCCAAGCTTATTGCAAACTTACTTACTACAGCTAAACTGTAGAACCAACCAAAGTGCCCAGAATAGATAAGTAGATCAAGAAGATGCGGCATATATACACAATGGACTACTCAGAAATCAAAAAGACAAACTCGGGGCTTCCCTGGTGGCACAGCGGGTTAAGCACAGTGCTGTGGAGCTGTCGGGCAGCTGCAGTGTGAGTTCGATGCCTGGCTGGGGAGATTCCCACATGGCACAGCAGAACTTTCCTGCCTTGCCTGCTGCTCCCTTCAGCAGTGTATTTAGGTTGATCTGCCTGTTCTGCTCCCCATTCTGTCTCTGGTGAACCCTCTTACCGTCCCACACCTCTGGCCTGCACCCCAGCTTATATGCAAAAAAAAAAAAAAAAGACAAACTCATGCCATCTGTGGCAACATACATTGAGCTTGAAAGGATAATGCTAAGTGAAATAAGTCAGAAAGAGAGGGACAAAGATAAATACCCATTGGTGTCACTAATATGTGGAACATAAATAACTAAATTTGTAGTGAGATAAACACAAGCTGAAAAGCTAACCCTTGATAGTTGATTACAGACCTGAAGAATGAGGGCAGGCAGTGGTTGGTGGAGGGGAAAGAACAAAAAGGGAAGGAAGCACAATGGTCTATGGTGGTAGAATATGGGTGAGTTTGTGGTGGGCACACTGTGGTGATAATACCTGATATGGGCCCTCCATTACCTCAGTTAAAAGCAAAAAAATCCAGTCAAAAAATGGGTATAAGAACTTAAAAGACACTTCTCCAAAGAAGAAGAGCAAATGGCCAACAGGCACATGAAAAAATGTTCAACATTCCTCATAATCAGGGAAATGCAAATAAAAACCGCAATGAGATACCACCTTACACCAGCAAGAATGGCACGTATTAAAAGAACAGGGAACAAGAAATGTTGGCGAGGATGTGGAGAAAAAGGAATTCCACTGCTGGTGGGAATGCAAAAGTTCCAACCACTATGGAAAGCTGTTTGGCAGCTCCCAAACTGCTAAAAATGGAGCTTCCATATGACCCTCTAATACCACTTCTGGGAATCTACCCAAAGGACACAAAAACATTAATCCAAGAGGATACATGCATCCCTATGTTTACTGTAGCATTGTTTACAATAGCTAAGATATGGAAACAACCCAGATGCCCCCAAATAGATGATTGGGTCAAGAAGATGCAGTACATATACACAATGGAATACTATTCAGCATTGAAAAAAGATACACACATGCAATTCGCAGCAACATGAATGGAGCTAGAAGGGATCATGCTCAGCGAAATAAGCCAGAAAGAAAGAGAAAAATATCAAATGGTTTCACTTATAACAGGAATATAGGGGAATCAAATAAGAAAGTCATTCAACAAGGAGGGGGAGGGTAAGGGCTCAAAATGGGGGAGAAAAGAGCACAAGGGACTATGGTGATGGTTCCCGGGTGAATCGGTGGTGGGTAACCTACAGGGAATACACAATAATGTAAAAGATATGAATAATGAAAAAATTATTAAAAATTAATAAAATAAAAATAAAGGAAAGATAAAAATCATAAAATCATATCAATATATGCAGAGGAATTATTTGACATGATTCAATATCTATTTATGATGAAAATGTTCTTAGGTAGAAATAGATTGTACATATGTCACTATATGAGGATCATATGCCAATTTATTGCTAACATCATACTTTTCCTCTAAGTTCAGGTACAAAACTGTCTAGTCTTTCACTACTAATATTCAATATAGTATTAGATGTCTTTGCTAGAGAAATTAGGCAAGATAAAGATATAAAAGGAATTTAAATTATAAAAGAACTAAAACTGTCACTATGTGTATGGCATGATAATATACATAGAAAACCCTAAATATTCCACAAAAAAGTTAAGAAACACTGTCTGCATTCCTATAGGCAAACAGCAAACTAGAAGAGATAGAAATCAAGAAAAAATTCTGTTCATAAATGCACCAGAAAAAATCAAGTACCTGTACATCATAAACTATAAGACATTATCAAAAGATATATGAAGTCACAAAGAATTGGAAAGATATGTCATGGATTGAAAGAATTAACTATTAAAAAAAGCCATTTTATACAAATCAATATAGACTCAGTGCAATCCCTATCAAAGTTCCAACAGCATTCTTCAAAGAAAGAGAGGAAACATTACTGAAATGCATACATTTTCCACTTGAAATATGTTCTCCCAAACTCATTCTTTTTCATTGAGTGTGAGTGGATAATCTTGACAATGGTTAATACAGCAAAAAAAAAAAAAAAAAAAAAAAAACTGGAACAATGTCAAATTTCTATTTTTTACATATACTAAAGTTATGTAAGAGAAAGTTATTCTTCTAAGGAAATATATACAGAAGTTTTCACAGGTAAAGGAGCATGTATGTGTAAGATACTCTCCAATACTCCATACAGAGAGGTGAGCAAGAGAAAAAAAGGAAGAGGGGAAGATAAACAGGAGAGGGGTCAGAGGGAAAAATGGAAAGGGGTAGAAGGTGGAGGTAGAGAGAGTGGGAAAAAAAGAGATAGAAACTGAAAATGGTAAAATAAAATGCAAAATATTAACTGGTAAATCTGTGTAAAGGGTAACATCTGGATGTTATTTGTGACACGCAAATTCTTAAGTGTAGAATTAGATTGAGATAAAAAGTTTAAAAATACAAGTATAAATATCAGCAATGACTCCATCACTGAGTTATTCTTTCATTAAATAATCACACTATTACGTTTAATGAAAGAGTTTTATATTTTCAAAATCTACTGGGACAAGGAACACTGTATAATGTTGCTTTTTCTTATAAGAAGGGTAAAAATCATTAAACATTTTAGAATAGAAAATAAGATTGAACTAATGATTTCACAATGATTTTTAATGGGTCCCACCAATGTCTGCAAACTTATTTTTTGTCTGCAAATTTAAAAAATAATAACTTGTGTCAAAAATGAAATAATAGTCAGTGGAAAATTTAGTCACATAGTCTTACTTTAGAAAACTGAAAATGTGCTGAAATTACAAATCAATAAATTAGAAAATGAAAAGAAAGCACATAAAAATAAAGGTAAAAGCAAAATTTATTGGAAACAAAATATTCAGTGGTGACACATTAAACTAAAAGTAGGAACTACATTAGAAAATTGATTATTGTAATTTATCACACAGTCACGTTTTCATATTAATGGAAGAAATAAAACATGATTATTTGCTAAAGCTTATATAAATTACTTTAAGAAAAATATTTTTCTCACTCAAAAAAAAACGCTCAGTGAAATTTATCAATAGAAAGAAACACCTTTAGGGGGATGGGGAGGATAGGAGATAAGCCAGAAAGTGCCCAATGGTCTATGGTAAAGGGATATTGGTGCTTTGGTGGTAGGTGTGGTATAGTAACATACATCTGAGGAGGTGAGGAGGTGTGAACCAATTCCCCTAAATCATATACAGTTTTGTAAACCAATGTTACCTCAAAAAAAAAAAAAGAACAAAAGAAACTGATAATGTAAAAAAGAAAATCTATGAGAATTGGTGATACATTTGTAGAATTCCATTGTAAATTCAGCACCAAAACAAGTAAATCCTCTCAATGTTTCCTTTATTGTACTGAAGTTACTAGCTAGCATAATAAAGCAAGTCAAAAAAATAAATATTGGAAAGGAAGAAACTGCCATTATTCACAATATAATTAATGAACAGATAGTCCAAAAGAATGTATGCATTATTAGAACAAATATAATTCAGGAAGGCTGATGCATATAAAATCATTACGTAAAATATCAATCATTCTCCCTTTACCAGCAATAATCAGGAAATCCAGCTAAATAGATACATTTCATTGTAACAACAAAAACTATAAGGTATTAGGAGTAAATCTAACAAAATATCTTATAGGTTATGTTATTAATTGGTAAACATGGTTTCATATAATGCAGAAAATGGTTTCATTTTTAAATGTGTTGCTAGATTTTGTTTGTTTAGTTAGTTATTTTTAATATGTTATAATCAAGTCTCATGCCTCTCCCTCTCTTAATAAGGTTTTGGTAAAGAGATTACCTTAAAAATCACAACTTCCAGGTGCCAGGCATTAGAAGAAGCAGGGTGGTATTGTCAACAGTTTTCATTGTCTTCTCTGGATGAACAATTTTATGAATGGACCAAGGAAATGGAGTCATACTACTATCTCTCAAAAACTGAAAAACAGTAAAATAAGCTGAAATTATTTCTTGTTACTGTCTCTTTTCCCTGTTCTCTTCAAGTCCTTATTTTCCACTATACCCGTATTTCAACTACATATTCCTGCGAAAAGCTTACATGTAATATTAGAAGGGCCTATTGCATAGCAGTCAAGAGCATAGACTCTGCAATTACTTTAGAAGAGTATCCAGCACATTAAAAATGTACAGTGAATATTTGCTATTATTGAAATTTTCAATGTTTTTAATCACTAGAAGAATTATATACAACTTGCACATTTGCCCTAGACAACCTCCATAGCTTTTTCTCTCAATATTGCTGTCTCCTCCCACCACATCCACTACCACTACACCTGTATTTTTTTTTTTAGACAAAAAAGTAAAGTTGAAGTGAGACTAAGTATGATGGTGAGAATGCAGTTAAGGGAAATAGCACTTGTTCTTTTTCTAAGCACTACCACCAAGTCCCAAATGCAGAATCCTCTTAGTGGCCACTGTTAACCTATTATTCATTGATTTATTTATTCAAATATCTGCTTCACTCTTGCTATGTACCAGATACTACATGTTTCTGTCATCATCATTATGCAGCTCCCAGCACAATGCCTAGTCCATAAAGGATTCCATTAAGGTTTATTGCATGAATGAAGAAAAACTGCCTAATCTTCAGATTATAAAGATCTGTGAGATTTGGTTTTTACTTTAGCATTTTATAAATTCATCAAAATAGAAGATTATTTCTCTGAGAGTAAACAGTGTACTCCCAAAATACATCACTTGCTTGAAAAGCAATGGTTGTTACTAGTTATGGATACTGCATACTTTTCAGCACAACATTCAAGGCCCTGCAACACTATCTTCTCAGTACTTCTCTTAGACTCCAAGTTAGAGCCAAGCTTTTCCCAGAACAAGACTGCCTTGGCTGTTGTTCTGAAAACACTATGCCTGAAAAGTATTCCCATCCCCTCCACATGGCAAATATTACTTACCATTTAAGGCCCACCCAAAGTTCCCCCTCTCTAATGGCTCATGATTACTACCGGGCAAAATGAGTTGCTCTATCCTCAATGCTTTCTGAATACCTTGAAATAAACATGATAGCGCTTGGATTTGATTTACTATATTGTAAGGTTTTTTACTAGTTAACCTTTCCAACCATACACAAAGAAACACTTCTGAAGGTTCACCTTTACTACATACCCTGTTATTACAGTACTAAGCTTAGGAATTAGGCCTTCGATATATTGTTATTGATCTTGAACCAAACATTTTTTTTAAATGTAAAAGTTTCAAATACACGCAAAAGTAAAGAAAACAGTATCATAATTCCCAAGCATACAAACCCAGTTTTAACAATTATCAACTCATAGACATTTTGTTTGAACCATTTCCCCCACCTCCACCCCAATGAATTACTTTCAAGTACATCAAAAGACGGAGGTCTATTATTTCCGTAAATACATAACTACAATTATCACAACTAATATAGTAAATATAATTATTTAATGCCATTAAACATCAAAAATTTCATTCATGTATATTTCATCAAAGGGCAAAGTTCTTTCGATTTCGAAACTGCGGAGAGAACAAGGAAAAGGAGAGATCTGAAAAAATGCATAATTAAGTTTTGGAGAGCCCGAATGTCCCAGATTCGAAAGAAAGAATCTGACCTGGTTTTGGGTTGGGAGAAGTATATTCTATTACTTCTCCGGAGGAGGAAGATGAGACTTCAGGCCTGGCGATGCAGGAGGAGGTGCAGAGGGTAGAGGGCTGCTACCTCGGTTGGGGGTTCCTTCTGGATAATCCCACCGCGGAGCTAGGAGGCAGCGCTTTTTGGGAGGCTTGACTTCCCGTGTGTTTCCAGGTGGGAGAGTGGATCTCCCAGAGGTACAAGGTTGGTCCCCCATAAGGATTATAGGAACGGGGCGTCAGCTCTCTTTGGTGGGCCTTGGCGAGGCCAAGAGACCTGATATGGCGGCGGGTCCCCTTCAGGCACAGAGCTTCCTCCCGGTTTCGTTCTTACCGTATTTCCTGTATCCTGAGACGTATATCCCCGCTCCGCCTCCGCCCGGGTTCCCTATCCCACTCCATTTTAACGTTTCTACAAGGATAGGTCTTAATAAAACGATGAGTATATTGAATATAATGTGTTGCCATCGTCCCTCCCCCAAAGGTAACTAATCTAAGGAGAGAGTCATACAAAATATGCAATTTTAAGATTCGATAAGAAATTCAGAGTTACTCCTAAATGGTAAACTGCATAGATTATGGATAGGCACGGAGTGGGAGTGGGGGTGGGGGTGGGGGCGAGAACAAAGAAATTACTGAAGAACTAAGGGCTTTACAATCGATTTGCAAATGCACAGCACTAAGCCATGAGACTGCCTACAGCCGTTTAAAAAGCAATATAACAAGCATGTTAGTTGACTAAGTGCAGAATAGCACACTAGCACAGAGCATGGAAATAGAACATGGAAAATAAACTCGCCATAGATCCTAAGCCTCTAAAATCACATTTCTGGGTTATATTTTAACAAATTAGAAATCTTTGATAGCTTATCTTTTTAATGCTTCAAAATCTCTGATAATTGATGGCATGTCATACTTTAATTGATAACATGCTTTTTTTTCTTTCCTGGAGGTATGGAAAATAATGATTCATTATGTGGGGTATTATATTCTATGATATATGGTAACTAATCAGATGAGTGTGCCATGTAGTTAAGAAAAGGCTGCTGGAGTATCTGTGACCTTCTTCGTTCAAACAGACTTAACTGCCACCCCTCTTGGCCTACTGACAAACTAGATCACACTTCTCCAGGTTCATTCTCAATGTTGTTTTGTTGCTTTTTTGTTTGTTTACTAAAGTGAGCTCAATCCTTAATGTCAAAATAGACCTGACATTTAAAAATAAATAACTACCAGCTTTGTGATATTTAAGTGTTAAATATTTGGAACTCTAGTTTTCAGCCAAAATTAGGAATAATGTGTTTAACGTACTTTAATAACTAATATGTAGCATCATTACCTTCTTCCAACTACCACCACCAACCTTTACATGAACTAGATGCTTAGTAAATGTTTGGGAAATAAGTGACTGATTTTCTATCAGGTGCTACTAATTAAGACAAGAGCTTAAACAGTAGGTTGAGGTTAATGAAAACGTACAAAAGTGGGCATCAGCAACATAGATGTCGTAGTTGAAATCAGGAGCATGGATGATATCCCCAAGAAAAAATGCAGAAAAAAGAGAAGTGAGCTAAAGACAGAATACTGAGTAGAGAAAGACAGAAAAGAAGTCTTTTGAAAAGGCTAAGACAGTGGCCAAAGTCAGAAGAAAGAACTCTAGCCCAGAGTGTATTTTCTTGTCACTGTTGACATTAATATTAACCTGGGTTGGGATACTTCTAAACATCCTACAATGCACCCTCAGGCCCCCACAACAATATGACCTCACTTTAAATTTTAATAGTTGTGATAACCAAAAAACATCTCCAGACACTGCCAGATGTCACCTGTGGGGCAAAATCATCCCTGCTGAGAACCATTAATTTAATCCCTAATCTTTCAAACTTGTTCCCCACCTTGTCTTCTTTCTTCATCTCAGTAAATTTCATACCCTGTACCCATTTATACATGTCAAATCTTGGAATCTTTTGTTTTAAATTGAAGAATATTTCATATTTCCCAAAGTAAATAAAGTAATATTTTTACAACCTTTTTACAGGGGTATCTAAATCTGGGAGACTAAAGACTTTAAGAACAAAAGATGAAATTAAGTTGTTTTACACCTATAGTTTTGGTAAATTAAGAGACATACATGCCTATTTAGTAAAATGACAGAAATTGAAAATTATATCAAATCCAGTTGAGCTTAATTTATGGTAATCATTTGACTTGAAGGGAAAATAGTCCTCATTTATTGTTGTTGTCATCAATCAACTTGTACTATTTATACTTTAAGTGGATTTCTCTATTTTTAGTTGTGGAAAAATGCACATAACAGTTACCATCTTAACTATTTTTAAGTATACAGTTCATTAGTGTTAAATATATTCACAATGCTGTAGTACAAATCTCCAGAACTTTTTCATGCTCATTAAATAAAATCTTCTCATTTGTCCATCTCCCTAGCCCTTTGCAACTATATACAACTGGATTTTTTAAATGTATATACTGGAATAGAAAACTAAAACCTTTTACTTATAATTTTTGAACTGATTTTTCCCTATCATCTTTTCCCAGTTAAGCTTCTTTTATTTCAACATTTTTGAACAAGATAACTGTGAATTATGAAACCAGAAGAGGAAACTATTTGATTGAAGGATCTGGAACCAGATTTGAGAAGTGCTATAGACCAGAATTTCTTTCATAATTTAAAGTAATCAAAGGATGACAACAAAAAAACAAATTGAACCCACATCTGGGTGATAGAAATCTGTTTTCATTTTGGGTTTTTAGTTTTTTATTTGTTTGTTTTTAGATTAATTTTTATTGAAATACCATTGCATTTTAACATTATATAAGTTCCAGGTGTTTACTGTTTAGAATCAGCATGCTTATATCCTATATTAAAGTCCAAACCCATTTTGACCATATCTTTGTCCCATATTTTCTTATTTACCCACCCCCCCTTCCCTTCTGGAAGGAATGTGGTCTATAGCCAAAGAGGTAGTTTTTATTTTAATTTATCCAACTCTTTGTTTACTCTGCATACCACATATGAGTGAAATTATGTGATGTTTAATTTCTTAGTCTTGTTTATTTAAACACAATTAACTCTAGGTCCAGCTATGTTGTTGCAAATGGCAGGATTTGTCATTTTATTTTTACAGTTGAACGGTGTAGGGTAAGTAAAAGAGTGGTCAGGATTTTCCGCCCTACCACTATTAGATTTAATGTGGACACCTGCAGTCTTGCACGTGTGCCTGGTGGCGACGCCTGGAGTGTGGCGTGTGTGTGTGTGTGTGTGTGGGTGCACCTGGGCCTGGAGGCCGAGGCTATAAGGGGCAGGAGACGTGGCAACAGCGGCAGAGAACAGAGCATGAAAGCAGAGGCCTGTGTGGCAGAGAGCAGCAGAGTACAGTGAAGAACATCATGAGGACAGCTAATAAAAACATGAGTCTACATGAACAGATGATGAACCTACCTGGCCTGGAATGGTTGCAGAACAGAACAAATAGTAATTTTTTAAATTATTTATTTTATTTATGCATGCATACAAGAGCTGGGGTGTCGGCCAGAGGTGGGGAGCAGAACAGGTATGTAGGGTAAGCTAGAAAGTTGTCAGGTTTTTCTGCCCTACCCTCAATGATGGACCTCTGAGGCCTACACACATGCCTAATGGCGGGCACCTGGAGTGGGGTGTGGGACTGCATGAGTGGGCACAACTGAGCCAGAGACTGGGCAAACAGCAACAGAAGCAGCAGAGCAACAAAGACAGAGCATGAAACAAAGGACTGTTCGGGGTGCAGCAAAGAGGTCACGGGCCCAGAAAGAGTAAAGGTTTGCCGGGGGCTAGGAGGCCTGCCAGCCCCTTGGGCCCCCAGTCCGATTACCTGCCCTGTACCTGGTTGCCTCTCCACAAGAAACCACTTGAAAGCATAAAAAGCCACCAAGAACTCCGGAACTCCTCCTTCCCTCTAGACCTGTCTGTGCAGCTACACAGCGAACCTGTGCTTGCTGAGTTTTCTTGTCTCTACAAGGTGGAATGACTGAAATACATTGCTGAGGGGAACAGCAGGCAAGACAGGAGAGGTCTGCTGCGCCATGTGAGTTAGCTCCTTGGCCGGGATCCAACTAGTGCTGCATGGCTGCAGATAGCTTCATAATGCAGAGACTGAACCCCTTGTGCTACCAGGGAGGCCCCCAGTTGAATAGTAAGTTAATTGTGTATACATGCCACATAATTCCTTTTATTTTTTTAGATAATAATTTTTTTCTAATAATATATATTTTTATTGTTATTTATATCATACACATTTTGTATTCCCCTTGGGTAACCCACCACCAATTCACCCATGATCCATCTCCGTGGTCCCTTGTGTCCTTTTCTACTCCATTTTGTGCCCGTATCCTCCACCTCCCCCTAACGCCCCAAGTGTCTCTCTCGCATTTGGTTTCCCTATAGTCCTGTTATAAGTGAAACCATTCGATATTTTTCTTTCTTTCTGGCTTGTTTCGCTGAGTATGATACCCTGTAATTCCATCCATGCTGCTACAAATTGCATGTGTTTATCTTCTTTGAATGCTGAATAGTATTCCATTGTGTATATGTACCACATCTTCTTGATCATCTATTTTTGGACATCTGGGTTGCTTCCATACCTTTGCTATTGTGAACAGTGCCGCAATGAACATATGGGTGCATGTATCCTTTTGGATTAGTGTTTTTGTGTCCTTTGGGTAGATTCCAAAAAGTGGTATTGCAGGGTCATATGGAAGCTCCATGTTTAGCAATTTGTGGAATCGCCATACAGATTTCCATAGTGGTTGGACCAGTTCACATTCCCACCAGCAGTGTAGAAGGGTTCCTTTTTTCTCCACATCCTTTCCAGCATTTATTGTTGCCTGTATTTTTAATGTGTGCCATCCTCACAGGGGTGAGGTGGTATCTCATTGTGGTTTTGATTTGCATTTCCTTGATTATAAGTGTTATTGAACATTTTTTCATGTACCTGTTGGCCATTTGCTTTTCTTCTTTGGAGAAGTGCCTTTTGAGCTCTTCTGCCCATTTCTTGACTGGGTTATTGGCTTTGTTTTTGTTGAGTTGTGTGA
Source organism: Scalopus aquaticus (assembly GCA_004024925.1). NCBI lineage: Eukaryota > Metazoa > Chordata > Mammalia > Eulipotyphla > Talpidae > Scalopus > Scalopus aquaticus. The sequence continues at coordinate 1,516 of PVIJ01014225.1, read as the reverse complement.
GTTCCTTGTAGATTTTTGTTATCAGTCCTTTATCGGATGTATTGTGTGCAAAGATCTTTTCCAAGATGGTAGGGTGTCTGTTAGTTTTGGTTAATGTCTCTTTTGCTGTACAGAAGCTTTTTGTTTTGATGTAATCTCATCTGTTTATCTTGTCCTTCACTTCGTTCGCTTTGTGGGATGTGTCTTTAAAGATTTTGCTGAGATGTATGTCATGTAGAATTTTGCCTATATTTTCTTCTATACATTTTATGGTTTCAGGTCTTACGTCCAGGTCTTTTATCCATTTTGAGTTGACTTTTGTGCAGGGTGTGTGGTAGTAGTCTAGCTTCATTTTTTTGCATGTGGCTGTCCAGTTTTCCCAGCACCATTTATTGAATAGACTGTCGTTGTTCCACTGCATTTTCTTTGCTCCTTTGTCAAAGATTAGTTGTTCATAGATATGTGGCTTTAATTCTGGGTATTCTATTTGGTTCCATTGGCCTTTGTTCCAGTACCATGCTGTTTTAATTATTATGGCTTTGTAGTATAGTTGAAATCAGGGAGTGAAATTCCTCCGTTTTCTTTCTTTTTAGTTAGGAGGGCTTTAGCTATGCAAGGTTTTTTGTGGTTCCATAATAATTTCATCGATCTATTTCTTTGAAGAATGTCATTGAGATTTTTATTGGAATAGCATTGAATCTGTAAATTGCTTTTGGTAGGATTGCCATTTTGATAATGTTAATCCTTCCAATTCATGAACAAGGGATGCCTTTCTGTCTTGTTGTATCTTCTTCTATTTCTTTCACAAGAGTTTTATAGTTTACTTTGTGTAAGTCCTTTATGTCTTTTGTTAGATTTATTCCCAGATGTTTGATTATTTTGGTTTCGATTTTGAAGGGGATGGATTTCTTAATTTCTTCTTCTTCAGATTGGGTGTTTGCATAGAGGAATGCTACTGACTTTTGTGCATTGATTTTGTATCCTGCTACTTTACTGAACTGGTCTATTATTTTGAGTAGTTTTCCTATGGAGTTTTTAGGATTTTGTATATATATTATCATATCGTCTGCAAATAGAGACAGTTTAATTTCTTCTTTTCCTATTTGGATCCCTTGAATGTCTTTCTCTTGTCTAATTGCTCTGGCTAAGACTTCCAGTATATATTGAAAAGTAATGGCGAGAGTGACATCCTTGCCTCGTGCCTGATCTTGGGGGAAAGTACTTCAGCTTCTCACCTTTGAGGATGATATTGGCCATGTGTTTGTTGTATATGGCTTTTATTATGTTGAGGTATGTTCCTTCTATCCCAAGGATTTCAAGGGCTTTTATCATAAATGAGTGTTGCACTTTGTCAAATGCTTTCTCAGCGTCTATTGATATGATCATATGGTCTTTGTTTTTCTTTTTGTTGATGTGTTGGATTACATTGATTGATTTTCGGATGTTGAACCATCCTTGTGTCCCTGGAATAAATCCCACTTGGTCGTGGTGTATTATCTTATGGATGCATTGTTGGATCCTATTGGCCAAGATTTTG
>PVIJ01014224.1:0-41746 GCA_004024925.1 Scalopus aquaticus | reverse complement strand
TGTTATAAGTGAAACCATTCGATATTTTTCTCTTTCTTTCTGGCTTATTTCACTGAGTATGATCCCCTCTAATTCCATCCATGTCGCTGCAAATTGCATGTGTTTATCTTCTTTCCATGCTGAATAGTATTCCATTTTGTATATGTACCACATCTTCTTGATCCAATCATCTATTTTTGGACATCTGGGTTGCTTCCATACCTTTGCTATTGTGAACAGTGCCGCAATGAACATACGGGTGCATGTGTCCTTGATACATGGAGTTTTCTAAACCCAAATACTGGCGGGCTCTTTCTCTGGAGATTATTGATTTAGAGATTTGAATGGGGCTTGGGCATTCACAGAGTTGAGAACCAGTGCTATACCTTTATATTTCCTGGTTAAAGTCATTATTATGGAATACAGCAAGGTTAATATTTCTATTGGTTCTGATAGGGTTTATCCACATTGAATGACTCATCATTAAAATCTACTAGGGCCTCACTTTTTTTTAATTGATTTTTTTCATAATCATTTAATTCCCCATTGTTCTCCTGCTACCATATCACCTGTGGACCATCACTATATTCCCTTGTGTTCTTGACTCCACTGTTTGCCCCCTCCCACCCTCTCCTTTGCTGTATGCCTCAGTTGTCAGTCAGCATGCTAGTTTTAACTTTTTTTTTGTAGGTCTTCAACTCTTATGTTCTCTTCACCTTACGTAACCTAACTAATCTTCTTGCCACTTAACTCTTGAACTTCGGCTTATGCCCTAAACATACAGCACTTTTGACATTCTTTTTGATCTACCCTCATGATGGAAGCCATCAAAATCTCCATCAACAAAAAACACTTCTTTAAAAAGTGATCTCACCTAAAACCATCCCACATACAACATTCTATGATTCCTTTCCAGACTGAGTGGAAGAGAATGTGGCTGCCCACTACTCTTCCTCCCTGGAATTTGTGAGTGAGGAGTGGTATATTGAGGGAAGTGGGTTGCAGAGTGGATTTGAGAGCAGATAAAGTGGGAGCAAGGACATCAGTGAGAATTTTATTGCTTTGATCTAGAGAAATGATGGGAGAAGATATCATTTCCTACTTGCCTGAAATAGGGATGAGATGGTGTGAGAACGGAAAGGATGGAACTGATTTCGGGTTAATAATCAATTTGGTTTCAAATGTTCAAGGAGGTTAGCGACAATAATTCCTTTTGTTGAATAGTAGACAACAAATGCAGATTTCACTGGTACACGGGACAGAAAAGTTTGAACCAGGAGAGAATAAATTGGAGGTCTTGATTCTAATCCAATCTTCAATTCAAACTTGGAGTTCTTGACTCTGCTCCACTCTCTCCCTCTGAGGAGGGTACACCTGCTGTACCTACCACAGGTGAGGATAATGTGCGACCTCTGTATCACATTTCTGGTTTTCTTTTGTGATATAAGAAATTTGAATAAACTTTACTTGAGGAAGAAAGGATGCCTTCAGGGCTCGGGGAACAGACCCTGCTAGCAGAGCAGCTCATTCCCACCTCTGGGGTATTCATTTTGCTCTGAATTTTAAAGGTCTTGTCATAGCAGTCAGATTGCACCAGGCTTGTTAATAAATGACATTTGGGGAATCTCACTGGCACCAGGATTTGTCTATTCAGGCAGGGCTTCCCAAATGAGGCGGCTCGCTACCCTCAACAGAGAACTCTGTTTGTCACTTTGGAAATGCAATAAAAATAACAAATGTCCAGAGTAAACCTAATTCACTATGCTACTTAGTATTTGAAATACATAAATATGTCAAGCAAAAGACCTCTAATAGACCCTTTTATCCTGGTAACAGTGTACATATAATTTTCCTCTCATTAGTACAAAAACTACCTAGGGAACTCTCGGCCCATCCTTCATCCATTTAATCTGCATTAGCTTACTTTTACCTTGTGTTTAATCTGCTTTCCCTCAAGGTATTTTGAATAAATCAATAGGAATACATGATTGTTTAATGATTTTTAGAAGAGCTCCCTTCGACCACAGCTGCATGATTTAGAATGACTAATTCCACTTTTTACAATTGATCCTTCCCTATGTGGACCATCCATTTCTGCCAGGCTATTGTGAGAGAATTCTCCAGCACACTGCTTCCTATTCCCGGGGCTTAGGCGCTGGCAGGGCCCTCCCTCATCACCGTCTGATTAAGCATCACATAAAGGCCCTCTCTCAGCCCCTGCTCAGCTGCTGCTTGGAGGCAATTTTCTGGGAGCCCAAATCTCTTTCTCCCATTTCTCTTTCCAGAGTACATGCTTAAGAAGTAGACTCCCCTTCAAATATGCTCAGAATTTCCTAAGTATCTGGAGATGTGAAAAAGGAGCTCATGTTAGAGGCTCATGATAGATGTCTAGGTTGATCTGGGATGTGTGACCTTGGGATCCTGTTCTATTTGCTTACATTTGAGAATTTTGAATGGGGATTGAGAGATACTAGTTTCAGTCTGAGATAGCAGCCTCAGATTACTCAGAATGCTCTGAGTAAAGAAAGGTGGATGGAGATTTGCTTAGAGAAGTAGAGAGAAGTGATCAGTAGAGAAGGATGAAGCAGAGAGGGGCAGACACAAGAGTCTATGTGATGGCCACTGGGGGGAGAGAGTGAGAGTGGTTGCTGCCTGCTTTTCAGTTCCTGCTACTGGTCCTGTGAGAACTGCCTGTCTTTTCTCCCTGGGATCCTCTGATTCTCTGTTTTCTTTCATTTTTTTGTGTAGAAGAACTAGAGTGTAGGCCAGAGGTGCAGGGTGTGAGAGGATTCACCAGAGATAGAGTGGGGAGCAGAACAGTGAATCTACTGAAATACACTGCTGAGGGGAGCAACAGGTGAGTCAGGAGAGGTCTGCTGCGCCATGTGAGTCAGCTTCCTGGTCGGGGATTGAACTCAGGATGTTGTTGCAGTGATAGCACAGAAAAGTCTCTATGCCGCCAGGGAGGCCCTGCTTCTCTTGTTCTCACACTTGCTCTCCCCCTTTAAGCAAGTTTGATGTTTTTACTTTTCTTTTTAAAAAAGGTTTATTTTTTTTACTTATGCATACAAGAATTGAGGTGTAGGCCAAATGTGCGGAGGCGGAGGGTGAGAAGATTCACCAAAGACAGAGTGGGGAACCAAACAGGTGGATCCATTGAAATATACTGCTGAGGGGAACAGCAGGCAAGGCAGGAGAGGTCTGCGGCGCCATGTGGGTTAGCTCCCTGGGTGGGAATTGAACTCATGGCTGGCAATAGCTTGATAGCCCTGAGACTTTAACCCCTGCACCACCGGGGAAGCCCAATATTTATGCTTTTTTTTTTTTAACACAAGGAATGTTGATTGCATGAGAATAATGTTGATTGAACTCTGATGAGAGGAGACTTACTTAAGTGATCATGAATCCTACTCCCAGTAGGTCCATAGAGACTGAACAAATCAGGAGGACAGGATTCCTGTATAATTCCAATGATATCCAGACCTCAACCACCTCAATTTATAGTCAGGATCGAACTCAGCTTTACCTTTTAGAAGTAGGAGAATGCATCTCATTCTCATTAATATTATTTTAAAACCTAAGAGGAACAAGTGACAGAAGAGATATTATGTGGTGAAAAAACAGCAAAGAAAGTCAGGTAATATTTTTTAATGCCAACCACTGTGCATGGGCAGACACTAAGGTATTCATCTAAGGGAGTTTGCCTCCTAATGGACACATGCAAGTCTTTGTGCCCAAGGCTGACAGTGCTCTTTTTTCTCTCTCCTGATTTTGTTCTTTCTTTCCAACATCTTTCATTAGGTGGTAAATCCTTAGTGACCAGCCATGCTTGGCATTCATGCATTCAGACCGTTTACCTTTAAAATCAGTGTGGTAGGCATTTGGTTAAAGATTTTCTGAGCCCTCTCTTAGTTCATCCACTATGACTTTATGAGGTAGAAACTATTATTAACTCTGCTTTAGAAATAGGAAAGATGAGGAGGGGGCTCCCTAGAGGCGCATGGGATTAAGTCTCAGCACTATGAAGCTATCTGCAGCCACTACAGCACAAGTTCGATCCCTGGCCAGGGAGCTTCCTACATGGCACAGCAGACATCTCCTGCTTCATCCACTGCTCCCCTCAACAGTGTAGATCTGCCTGTTCTGCTCCCCACTCTATCTGGTGAATCCTCTCACCACCCCACACCTCTGGCCTACACCCCAGTTCTTGTATGCATCAATAAATAAATCTTTTTTTAAGAAAAGAAAGATGAGGAAGAAAGGAATCTAGAAGTCCTACAGATTGTAAAATAGTGTTGGGTTCAAACCCAGCCACTCTAACAACTTCATTTTATGAGAGGTGATGGCTGAATGTGAAAGTTTCTCTGATCTGTAGTAATAGGAGGGAAGCTGGTCTCTTTTTATTTTAGAGACTTTTCTTAAGGACAGTTTTCGGTATACAAAAAAATTGAGATGAAGGTCCAGAATTTTTCCAAATACCCCACTCTACCCCCTCCTGCATACATAGCCTCCTGTATAACCAAAACCTCCCACCAGAGTGTTACACTTGTCACAGCTGTTGAAACAACATGAATACATCATGGCCTCCTAAAGTCCATGGTTTACCTTAGTCTTCACTCTTGGCATTCTATGGGTTTTGATAAAGGTGTAATGACATATGTCTGTCATTATAGCGTAATACAGAGTATTTTTAATGCCTTAAAAATCCCCTGGACCTTGCCTATTTTCCTCTGCCCCAGTCCTTGGAAGATAACTATCTTTTTACTGTCTTCATAGTTTTGCTTTTTCTAGAATGTCAATTGGTTGGAGCTGTGCTGGACCTTAAAACAGGTTTTCTTGACTGCAGAGGTGGCATGTTAATTGCCCAATAAGCACTGCCTTCCTCAAAGAAGTGGTGACTCTGGATCTCTCTTTATATTTTTTTAGGGGGCTTGCATATGTAGCTGATTATTTATTTTTGTTGTTGAAGGTTTTTTTTTTCTTATTAAATATTTATATACGTTTTACATCGTTGTTCATTCTCCTCTCAGGTGTAATCCCATAAAATTACCACAATGGAGACACCGTGAAATATCACCATAGTTTCTTGTACTCTTCCCTCCCATGTTTTGATCCTTCTCCCTCTCAAACGTCTCCAATTTGTAGTTTGCCTGCCTGCTATTTTTGTCTTTTGTTTCCTGTACCCTTGTTTGTTTTCCCTTTGTTCCTACTATAAGTGAAACCGTATATGTAGCTGATTAAATAGAGATACATAACATTTCATTTCAATTTAGTGTAGGAAAGCCCTCACTGCAAAATGGAGCTAAGGAAGGGGTGTTATGCACACTCTTACTCTCCTAAGCATGTACAATAATAGCATAAGAATGTACATAACACAAGGAAGGGAGCTTTGAAGAAGTTTTGTCAGCTGGAAGGAGGGGAGTGAATGGGGAGTGATATTGGCAAATCAGGTTAGGAGAATCTGGACTGACAGAGGAGACCCCGACTGAGTCTATTAATGCTTGTTGGTCTTGAGGGTTCTTCCCTTCCATGTGGTTTTCACAAAAGGCTTGGTTGGAAATAAGAGTCTGAATGACTCAAGGCAGACAAATGATTTTAGTAGTTTCTTTAAAGCAGTTTATTCAGTAAAGAACTGGGAAAAGTCTGTGTGTTTAAAAAAGATTATTTATTTATGCAGTCAAGAGCTGGGGTGAAGGCCAGAGGTATGGGGTGGGGGGGTTGTGAGAGTATTCACCAGAGACAGAGTGGGGAGCAGAACAGGCAGATCCACTGAAATACACTGCTGAGGGGAGCAGCGGGAGAGGCAGGAGAGGTCTACTGTGCCATGTGGGAAGCTCCCTGGCAGGGGATTGAACTCTCGCTGCAGTGGCTACCAATAGCTTCACAGGCTGAGACTTAACCCCTTGCACCACCAGGGAGGTACAAGTCTGTATTATTCGTAGCCCAGCAGGGGTCTCTGTTTTAAAAATTCCTTAGTCCTTCTTTATCCCTGATCTTCATTCCAGATCACACTGGACTTGGGAGCAGTTAGAACCTAAGGGATAGAAGTCACTGAGACAGAATAGTGTTGGGAATTCTTCTGAGGACAAAAGAACTGAACTGATACTGTCCTTTGCCCTGCTTCTCAGGCTAGCTCCTCATTCTAAATTAGGAAGTTGCTCTCCTGCTGTCCAACTTTCCAGCTGGAGGAAGCCTTAGCAGAAAGTCAGCTGACCACCTCTGGCCACTATCTTGTCATAGCCAATATATTCATAGTGACTTTGTTAGGGAAAACTGGATCCGTGAGTCAGTGCTTTTTTTTCCCAAGGAGTAGTTTGGAGCCATGGTTCTATTATCCTATTAGAATGGGCAAAGTACATATTTTTACAAAATAGGACTCTTTAGACCAGCCAGGTCCAGAAATAGAGTCTAAATGACTCAAGGCAGACAAATATTATTTATTAATTTCTTTAAAGTACAGGAGGCACACCATTAAACCTCCTGGCTGCCTATTTTATAGTTAGAAATCTTGCCAGATGCTCTCTCAAGTTAGCTCACTGAGTCAATTCTCCAGGTTGAATAAGACCTCAGGGTCCACAGAGACTGTCATCTAATAAGTGTAGTGGACCATTATTTTTAGTAGCCATTTGATTGTAATGAGGTACTGGATACTTATCAGATTCAGAAATATTGGGGCACTAAATATGAAGTAAAGACAATCATTTAGATATTTAGAACCCCTAAAATTGTGTGATTAATTCATATTCTAAGATTCTACCCTGGGAAAGAATTTATGGTCTGAATAGACCCAACTGCCAATTACCCTTTCACATCTGATGGGTGGGTGGAGTATGATTTCCTCTTTCCTTTTTTGAGTGCGAAAAAGTATGAGGCTCAGTGAAAGAAGAGTTTAATTTTATATTTTAGACTTTATGATTGAAAATAAAGACCATTTCCTGGGACTTGTAGTGAATACATGTAGTAAGTACATGGCACTGTTAATAGACTAGAAAAATGTTCTCTTGCATGGAAGCATGCATGGGCGCGTATCTATGTATACACAGTTCTACATGAGATTGTTAATGGACTGTTTTAAACCCTTACATCAACTGTTTTTTAAACAGACTTCTTTGGGGCATCGCTTAAAATGTTTGCATTTTGGTAGCTGATCAAAGTCTTGACGGTTTTGTATAAATCAATAGAGCTGGCATGAACGGTGCAGGATAGGAGTCCAAGGGAGGTTTTGTTTGAAGAATGGTAGTGTTGCGGGGCTTGCCAGCCAGACTGTGAAGAATGCACTTCTGTTTTTGCCTCCCTACTGTACCTTCTTTTATCCTCTGCCTGTCCTCTGAGGACATGTGGAATTCTTCCCAGTCCCATTCTGCTTAACCTTGCTTCTGATCTTTCTATTCAGTCCTTTAAGACTCTCACACACATAAACATCTTTCTCTGACAACATGCCTATGTAAACTGATCCAAGCCCCAGCCTGGTTTGCATGCAGTTTGCTTGGCTCCTGTATCCTAAAGGGTGCTGCCTAGGACTGGTCACATCAAACCCTTGAAGTTATGCCAAGTAAAGACACTGGCAGTGTGACAAAACCTAAAAAGCTGAGTTGGCTACCTGTACAGTAAAATGGACTCATGTCAAGCTGCTAGTCCATTCTTAGACTCATTATAGTTTGACACTTCCATGGTGGAGAGTTGCTAATATTTATTTCTTGCTTTGTTTAAAATGAAACTTTTGGTGTTAAACTGGTTTTGACTACAGTTTTAAATACAGAAATCTACCTTGCCGCCAATTTTGTAGCAAGCCATGGTAAAGAAACGCAATTTAAAAGCAACAACAAAAAAACCCTGCTGGCATAATAATTGTAAACTTTTCTAAAGGTAATGGTTACTACTTGCAGAAAGATTCCTATTTATTAAGGAACCATTTTCTGACAAGTATAATAATAAAATATGGGTTGAAAACTAAATCCTCCAATACAATTTTATGGTCTTTTTTTCATTATTAAGGAGACAGTTGATTTGTATGCAGATTGCAAGATCCATGAGGAGAAAACATAAAAATGGTAGCAAAATTTAACATTTTCCATGAAGCCACTATTTTTCTCTAGAGAAAGAGATGTCTCTTTAGACACAGAAGCCAAATACCCTTGGATGGATGAAAGGGACCCCTTATACTATAACAGGACATCACTCTGATTATAAGATACACCCCAACCTCAAGATGTTAAAATGTGAAAAAATACATGCATGTTAACAATCCATGAAATGTTAGTTGTTTGGGGTCCTGGGGCAGAATTTTTGAAGCCTTGTCTCATAAGGGACTCCCATCCTGGGAGTTGGGTCAGGAATGGTACTATTTCCCAGGGCTTTTCACATAGTTTATATCCACAGAGGTTGTCTGGATAGGGAATCTCTTTGATCAAGAAAAATGGGAACAGCAATATTAATTTTTTGTGTCAATGTGGAAATTAAGACAGTTGAATCTAAAACCAAGCCAATAATGAACCCTAAAAATCTGTCTGTAGAACTAAGGCTACCTGAATGGGAGGAGGAGGCTGGAGAGCAAAGTGTGGAGAAAGCCGATGGACTGTAGGTGCTTTGGTATTAGGTGTAGTGTGATGAAAAACATATGAAGAGGTGTAGCCCTGTACTGCTGAATCACATATGATGTTGTATAACAAAGTTACCTCAATCAGAAAGCCCTGTTACATAATAAGAGCTCAATTTAAGTATTAGCACCTATGCCCTGTAATTTGAAAATAGGGCATATATCAACAAATTTCATACTATGTAATTGTTTCCGTACATATCCATTATCCATCTCTACCTTTTGCCTTAAACTACCTACTCCACCTTGTTTTTCTCCAGTGCTGAGAATATTATTTGGCATAAAACCAGTGCTCATAAAATAATTGTTGAATTTTTGACTGAGCAGTGAAAAATCATGTAGGATATGTAGATTGAGATTAAATTATGGAAAACTAGACCTGAAAAGATTCATTTTCATTTCCTACTTAGCAAATATTTATCTTCTTTTCCCAAAATGTAATTCTTAGAATTGTCCATATTCGTAGATTAGAAACCTTGGAGTTCTTTTCAGTTCTGCCCTTTTCTTGTACTGTATCTTGCAATTTGTGCCTCCAAATTTATGGATTCTTATTTTCTTCTTAATTTGTATCTTATTCTCTTTAGTCAAGAGCCTCAACACATGGATTACTACAACAGTATTTTTCATTTCAACCCCACCTTTGTTCTCATTCTCTTTTTATCTCTAATCTCTTCATGTGAGATGCAAGACAAATCTTTCTAGAACACTCATTTGAGTCTTGTATGAACACAGTCTTTTGTTTTCCTCTAAGCATAGGACTGGGAGTTCATCATAGGAGTTGAAAATTGTTTGTTGACAAATTGGAGGACCAGTTAAAGATGGCTGAGCAAGAAACTCTACCCAATGAGAAAAGTGATTCTTAAGATGTCTTGGTCCAGTGTGGACAATGAAATTAAATGGAATGGAGGGAGAATTTATATCGGGAATAAACCATTTTAGGTAAATTTGTGATTCATTTTGTGAATTGTTGGTGAGAGCTACCTGGATTTTATTTTTAAAATGTGTGGCAGTCCAAGGATCTAGCACAGAAATATTATTATAATCTCTTCAATGTCTCAAGATGTAAATCATGCAATGGTGTGATACCCTAAGTCATTTATGCCTCTTGTGTGACTTTTCAAAATTGTTGCATGAAAGCATGAAATACTGTATTCTGTGAGTAAGCAAGGCTTTTTTTTTTTTAATCTGTGTTTTAGTATTTATGTATGTGGGAAATGTGATTAATATAGAGAGTAATTTTTTTAAACTACTGGAAATCTCAAGGACTTTTAAATGCTAATGTACTCTATGAGTCTCCAGATTCATGACTACAAAACATCCCTCCCTTTTGTGAAGATTATATATTGCATCAAAATGACTACTGATGTTCCAAGGAACACAATTTAAGAAACACAGGTGTAAATGTCAAAACATTTTCAATTCTTTGAATAATGCCAGGCTTTTTTTTGTAATTTAATCTAAGTAAATTTAACCAATCCTGATTGGAATATGGTACCTTAAAATTTCCCAAGTATGCATAGTATTGACATGGTTAATGAAATTCTTTTTGTGCAAAGGTAAATTCACAGCAAGCTCTTGAAATGGGCAAGCTGAATGCTTTTCTACAATTGTTCTATCATGCTGGCAGTTCTAATTTATCAAACTTAAAATATTGCCAATTTTGCCGTTCAAATCTCTATCCTAGAGCAGTTGGATTTTCAAACTAGGAACTGGTAAATGGATGTTGGATAAAGTGGACACATAAATGCTTTTTTGGCACCATGACTTGGCATGGATGGATGTCAAAGCATATTTGCTAGTTTTCCCCCAAGTTGGAGGCATTTTACCCTATTTGAAGTTCTAGATTTTCAGAGTAAATGTTCTATGCGTTCATTATAAAATTGCAGTATAATAACCTCTGGAAAGTTCAAGTTTTTCCAATTTAATATTCTAGCTTTATTCTTTTCAGAAGTTCTGTATTTCATTATTTTTCAGATATCCATCACACACCACTATGACCACCATTGTCACGTCCACTACCATGAACATACTTAATGACCCTGTGTTAGGCACTATACTAAAATATTGCTTATCTCACTTAATCCTCACAATAGTTCTTTGAGATAGAGTTTTATATTTGGAGAAATTGAGTTTGTGATTGATTAACATTTCAACTCAGTTCTGTCAGATTCAAAAACATCTATCTATCTATCTATCTATCTATCTATCTATCTATCTATCTATCTATCTGAGTAATCTCTGTCCTCCAGTATTCAGGCTCACATCCCAGTGAGTATGTACACACTATGTGTAAGTAATCACATATGTTTTCTTGTTCCTTTGGGTATCTTCTGGCCAAGATAGTGGCATTTGGATGTGGTTAGCTAAGTTCTCTTGCAAAGTGCAGAAAACGTGGATATCAAAAATAGGGAGTCTTCATATCAACAAGGTTCTGATATGACTCTATTTCAGTTACTGTGGTTTATTTAAACAGTACCAGTACCCAAAAGCATGGTTCAATTTTCAGTTTCCACATTATACTAACTGCAGTATGTAAATTACAGATATGTGTCATGGTCAGTGACCAATCACATCACTTTTTCAAACTCTGTCAGTGTTTGGTCACCGAGCATCTGGTATTCAGCTTATGCACAGTAAACAAATATTGTTGCTGTGCTGTCTCCCTGTCATTTTTCCTCCACTCATTAAATGTTTATTGCATATTCACTGTGTACACAGGCATAATAATGTTGGGTGTCAGAGATCAAATGATGAACAAGATAACTTCCAAAGGGCAGATGCATGATGGATTTCAGAGACTGACAAAACTTGGTGGCATTTTATAAAAGTAGAAATTCCAAAGATGGAATTGACTAACAAAGACGAAATTGCACCAAAGAAATGAAAACTGATAATGTTGGAGGTAAAAGTCAAATCAAATTTAAGTGGAGATACAGAAGAAATAACCGACTGAGCGAATGCTGGCACTGTCCTTATTCAGGAGACTCTGGATGTGCCATTAGAGGAACGTAGTGGTCAAACTCATCAACATAAGTAAGGAAAATGGTTGTGATGAAAAGGGTGAACATGTGACATGAACATGAAAAGGACCAAGTGACAATGGCTAAAAAATTCACATTAAAGTTGCTCTTGGAGATATTTTACAACATTGACATCACAAAGGATAAAAGGATGGATGATGATCTATACTTAGAAATGATATTTGGACTTGTGTGTATGAGAAAAGGAGGCAAGTGCTGCTAAATTATTCTTAGTGTTTTACAGTAAGGGTTTTTAACATTCAGACAAAAAATTAGTCTTAAATGACCATCATTTTTCTTGTTGATTAGTAAGCTTGCTTAGTATGGTTTTGTACAGTAAGTTCTTTTTGTGTTCTCACAGTACCATACAAAGTGAAAATTGTATGCACATAAGAATGTGAACTTCTGGTCCATTTGGATTCTTTTATATCCATATAAACAGAATTTCCAGACATGAACTATCATTTTGAATGGAAGACTATGATCACATCTATGTTTATTTACTATTAAAGTACCATTACATCCTTGCAAGTGTTTTGACAGTATAGGATTTCCCCCTTTATCATACTATTTGTAGCTGCCAAGATATGGAAACAACCTAAGTGCTCCAGAACATGAGTGGATCAAGAAGATGTGTGATACATACATAATGGGATAGTATTCAGCAACCTATGCTGTGTTTCCTATGCAGAGTTGGAGAAGACATTGAGAGCAGGTATATCTGGAAAAAAATGTTTTGAAATTGTTGAGTAGTTGATGAAATTCAGACACATGATACTGTAGTGACTTTATAGAAAACTACATAACATATACAAAATGTTTCCCTACTAATGTTCTAATATTATAACTGCTATTCAAGGTGTGTCAAAGAGGGAAAATCGACAAAAGATTAGGAGGAGGACTGAAGGCTAATAGAAAATATTTGGCTCCACTGAAATGTGAGAAAGGAAATGCAACTGTTAGATTCTTAAACATCCTTTTTAAGTGAAGTTACACCTCTGTAGTGTCGATCATATTCAGTGAACTCAGAACTGGGGTGAGGGTGTGACTAGAGAGGTAGATGTCTTTGCTGGATTGGTTGACCATTCACTCTCTCCTTCATCCAACCAATAATTTCTACTGATAGTTTCTACCACATCCAAGGCCCTGAGGTCATAGGTGAATGACCCAGTCAACCCTGTTTTTATCTTGGGATGGTGTGTCGACTACATGGATCATATATCTGAAGACAAAAAGAAACAAACTCAGATACAGTTATGCAAGTGCTCCACTTAATGCAATGTTGTTCAGAAGATGTCTTTTTGGAAGATGCAATGATTATTTTGACAATTTTTATATTTGATCAAGACCTGGGGACAATATTCCTCTTTATTTTGGAATTAGCAAACTTGCCAAATGTACTAGACTCACTTTATGCATTGTGCTAGCTCTCTCTGTCCCCTCTGCCTGTCCCATTTCCCTAGCCCCTGACCATTTCCCTTGCTTCTCAGCCAGGTCAACTCTGATGACAGTTCACAGTGCTTCTCTGACTATTGAGTTCTAGCTACCGCAGCCTCATTTCCCGGTGCTTGGGATGCTTCACAGCATCTGTAGTTGAGACATGGGCTCCAGCATGGTCTTCATCTAACCCATGGAGAAATGCAACAGTTAAGGTGCATATTCTGACCCAACAAGACCTAGGAGCTCTGGCTTCCCTTGTGCTCACCTGAGGGATCAGAAAACACAACTGGAAAACTGGGGGGAAAACACTGAAAGCTAAGAGACAGAAGAAAGGCAGTGGGAATTTGCTTGCTCTTCTTTCTCTCTCTCTCTTTTTTAAAGATTTATTTATTTATGCATGCAAGCTGGGACGCAGGCCAGAGGTGTGGGGCGGCGAGAGGATTCACCAGAGATAGAGTTGGGAGCAGAACAGACAGATCCACTGAGGTACAGTGGGAGGGAATCAGCGGGTGAAGTAGGAGAGGTCTGCTGTGCCGTGTGAGAAGCTCCCTGCTAGGTATTGAACTTGTGCTACAGTGGCTGTGGACAGCTTCATAGTGCTGAGAATTAACCCGTTGCACCACCAGGGAGGCCCTCTTCTTTCTCTTGACAAACTTCTCCAATACAGTGTTTCCCTAGATCCTTCCTGTACCCAGTAGGGAACCAATTAGCACAATGAGGTTGCCAGTGATGCCTTGTCTGGCCAGCAACACACCATCCTGTGTGTGATTTTCCCCTTTACCTCCCTGCTTTGTTATTTTCACCTCTTGCTTTCTTGGGATGTCGACCTCAATAGAGCATTAACACTAGTTTGCCTTATGCTGTGTTTGCTAGGGGCCCAATGAAAAAGACTTATATCTGCCCTAAAGGGTCATGATCTGGTCTTAAAATGTTCTGGGAGCTTTGTCAGGACCGAATAATATTCTACCCTATATCCATACTACATTTTCTTTATACTTTCATCTGTTGATGAATGAGGTGATAGAGGTGCTAGCTAACTAAAGTAGCAATCATATTACAATGTATAAATATATCAAATCACATGTTGTATACCTTCAGCTTATACAATGTTATATGTTAATGAATTGCAATAAAAATATTCTGATAGTTGATAAAGACACTGGCTTCTGCCATTATTAGATATATTTTTACTATGTTCTTATCTGTTATAAAATGTAACTACCCAATCCAACAAACACAAAGAAAGTTTGTATTTAATAAAGCTTACTTCATGTATCATATGATTATACAAAGCCCTTTTGAGAGTTTAAGATGGCATTATCCCAAAGGCAATGTTGAATAGAAAAAATACAGATGTATATAAACTACCACAAAAAATAATTGAGATAGTATTCACCTAAGTGTTCAAAAACTTCCAGACCATGAATAGAAAGGTTTGTCAAAATTTTTCATTCTTTTATTAAAGCCATTAATAGTAGTAATAAGACCTTTAGTATGAGATTGGATGAGGAAGGCAGATCACTCCAAAAGTTAATTTTAGAAAATTATTGCTGATACACCAATCTTTACCTGTTTGTTTTTTTTCTGGGAAGGGAGGGACATTAATTAGCATAGGCATAATTATTCAAAATAATTTTCATTGGTAAAAGAAATTTCCTTTTTGAAGACCAGAGAAGGCAGTCACCCTATTATTCTGTGGCCCAGCCCACAAGGTGCACAGCCTTAAGAGAGAGCTGTGCATAGCTGCCAGGGTGTGTTCCTTCTTACTGTCTTTTGGTCCTGAAACCATTAATCCTATTAATTGTGTATCAAAAGACTGGGAGCAATTCTACAAATGAGTAAACACAGAGATAAAAGTGTAATCATACTAGTCTAGCAAATTGGATTCAGGTCTTCATTGAACAATCCTGTTTCAATTCAGCAATTTTATTATCACTGTTACTGGAACAAATCACTTTATTAAACAGAAGGAGCATCTATGGAGAAATTTCTTCTTGTGGCCAGCATTATGAAGCCCTCTCACATAAAAACAGCACTTATGCTTGTCAAGGGATTTCTTAAGGCAATTCAACTAATGGCTTGTGACAGGTAGGACTTGAAATGTTCCTTCAAGTCTTCCATTTTGCTATGTGGCTGTATTTTTTTTTTTTCATTCTAAGGAGAAAAAGCTCTTTTGATGCTTTTAGTGGAATTAATATTTTCAGTAAGGAGTTTGCTGACAAGAGGATCACGCTCTCTCTCTCTTTTTCTCTCTCCCTCTTTCTCTCTTCCTCTCACCTTTTCTTCCTCCCTCTCTCTCTTCTTTCTCCATCCCTCTCTCTCTCCTCTGAAGGGCAGTGGAGTTTGAGGAAGGACAGTATAGCCGAATGGGAACACATTTATTTGGATTAAATTGAGGCTGATCATTCACTAGAAAATTTTACACATTAGAACCACCATGCTATTACTAGGCTACAGAATGAGTGTGGAAATGACTAAGCATAAAATTGCTTTCTAGGTTCCCTTCCCAGGAAAGTAGACTCTGGAGGAATGGAGATCAGAGGCAGAATGGAGCCTGGCTCTGAATTTCCCTGGGCACATAGCTGAGGGAAGCAAAGACAAAAGCAGGCTCAGGACGCCTTTGACAGGTTTAAGAAAATGTTGTCCAACACAACTTTCTGTCATGGTGGAAATGTTCTTGCTCTGCTGTCCCACGTGATTACCGCTAGGCACATGTGACTGTTGGTGTCTTGAAATGTGGTTTGTGTGACTGAAGAGTTGTCATTTTAATTTATTTAAAGTTAGATAGCCACATGTAGGTAATGTCTACCATATTGAACAGCACAGGTCTAAAGTGCTTCAACTCGGAGCAGAAAGGCAAAAATACCCCCCAAAGAGAAAGGTCTTTGATAAGGTTTGGTAAAATGTGATATGTGAAATGTTCAAGCAAGTGAGAACAGTTTGAGAGACATGAGTAGAAATTGAAAGGTCCCCACATGAAATATTGACAGTTGGTTAAAATATACTTTCTGAGTATTAAATAGGGTCCTAAGGAGACTATGTTCACCTCCCCCAATATGGTCTGAGGCCTTCACAAACTGAATATAACTTAAAATGCTGTTCCAAAGACAAAATAAAAGCTGGCTATTCAAAGCCACTGATTCAATATAAATTGTTAAAAACTTTATATAAATGGTCAAAAGGAAAATTTTATGTAAATCAATAAATTTAGTAAATTATGAAGTGAATGTTTAGCGAGTTGGTTTTTAAGTTAAATAATCATTCTTTAAATTGGTCATTTGGCAAAATGTTTTTCAGTGAAAGGCATCAACCCTCACAGCTCTGTGCTCATCCACATGTTCAGCATACTCAAGCTGTGTGGAAATTCCTCAGGTATAAATAGGACAGCCCATCTCATCCTTCTCCACCAGGAAAACTCCTACCCATTACCCAGATGCAAATAAATGTCATCTCCTTTGTAAAGTTGGCTCAGTGGTTGAGATTTCTCTACCTCATGGTCACAGGCAATTAATCACTAATTTCTATGGGTTCCCAGGACTGGCAACTATGAGGATGACATAAGTCTAGAATTGCTGGTGCCATTTATGTCTAACAGGGAAGAATCTGCCTGTGAATAGTGTGAACAGATAGGGAAAGCTGAGTTGAGAGATAAAAAAAAAGAGACTGGCTATAATAGCATATGAACACCTGGATCTAACAACACTTATTTAGTCTTATCCATTCCAGTTACATGGAAAGATCTTTTCCCCTGTTTTGATTAAGCTATTTTGAGTTGAGCTTTTATAGCTGAAACTAAAAGCATACCAATCAATGTAGACATATCTGTCTTAGAAGGCTTAAAGCCACATTCAGTTGAAAGCTGACTATTTGAATAAACCTACTCTTTGGACTTAGTTTTACATCCACTTCCCACCTGCATGTTTTTGGCTTAAATAGAAACCTGTCATACACTTCCATGTCTTGGGTTTCCTAGGATAAATGTGCCCAGGTTCCTGATGAAGTCTATGGGGTACAGATTTTGATTGTGCTTACTTAAGAGTCTAGACGCAGGGATCAAACTGCTTGGTGAAAATCCTTAACCTGCCAGTTACTAACTGTATGACCTTGGGAAAATTATTTAACCTCTTTGTTTCTTAGTTTCCACACCTGAAGATGGGAATGTACTTCATAAGACTGTTGAGCACTTTGTGGGACATTAATAAATTTTAGTGTTTGACAGTGATGATAGCCTTTTCTGGCACTGATGTGGGATTCCTGTCCCTTTACGGGCTCAAAGTGGATCTATCTCATAAAGAGAGGCACAGGACAGAGCTGAACATTCTCCATCTGTGACCCTACCAGCTCTAAGCAGCCTGGTGCTGCTATGAAGTAAGCAAGGGGTCTACCCAAGTCAGTATTAAATAGCTTTGAGACAGAATTTAGCCCTCAACTGAAGGAGTTGTTAAAATGGTTGAGATAGAACACAAGAGACTATGGTGACAGCTCATGCGTGAATTGGTATTGGGAAACCTATGGGGAATACACAATAATATAAAGGATATAAATAAAAGTAATTAATTAAAAATATAAAATGCTTACGATGGAGGAAGAGGTATGGAATTAGACTGCATTTGTTCTGGAAGACTTAAAGGAAAGTAAAAAGAGGAAGGTAAAAGGACTTATTATAAGCATCCTTAATTTTATTATATCTTGTATTTGGACTCAAGTCACTGCCAACACCTCTGCTACTGTCTGAATTTTGTCGTGTAATAATGGTGATTACCTTAAATCATGCCAATAGGAATCACTTTCCCAAAGAGATCTCAGGGATCATTTTCTTAGATAATTCTTGGTATTATAGAACACTCATCTTTGGTATCTCTTTATCTGGGTTTCAAAGTCTACACCTCTTTCTTCTTAGGTAATATGTTTAATTTCTTTCTCTGATATATGGAATTGTGTAATAATAATACTAACTTACAGAGTTATGTGAAGATTAGATGAAAAAATACAGGAAAAGCATCTATAAAAACACTGTATATTATAAAACTATGAAAGTATTGTATGTCATGTTTCCCAGTTTCCTATTAGTTCTACCAAAGAGTTTTTGTTGAAGTTACTGTGTACAGACTCTTTACCATATACATAGTCTCTCCACAGATTATGTTTACTGAAAATAGCTAGTCAGAGCTCATCCATGAAGAATTTCTTCCAGGTATTTCAGGTACACATAAGGAGAAAAGCAACTGGATTTTAGTAATTTGTGCTAGGGTGTTAATGTTTGATAAATTTTTCACATTTATCTGTATTGTTTTATTTTTCGTTTAGGTATAATTGACTTACCGTATTATCTTCAAGTACATAATTTAATTATTCAGCATTTGTTTACATTACAAAATGACCACCACAAGGTGACTCATTAACATTCGTCACCAAATAGTTACACATTTTTTATTCTTGTGATGAGGACTTTTAAGAGATACTCTCTTAGCAACATTTAAATGTGTAATGCAGTATAGTTAACTCTAGTCAAAATGCTGCAAATAACATACCTCTGATGTATTTATTTTGTAATTATGAGTTTGTATCTTACGGCCTGCATTCCCATCTCTCCCACCTCCAACCTCCCACCTCTGGCAACCACCAATTTGTTCTGTTTGTTTTTCTTTTATTTCTTTCATTTTAGATACCCCATATAAATGAGATCATGTTGTATTTTTATTTCTCCATCTGACTTATTTCACTTAGCATAATTCCCTCAAGTTCAATCCATGCTGTTGCAAATGACAGTTTCCCTCTTTTTATAGTTAAATAATATTCCATGTATAACATCATGTACCATTTAACAATAGAGATACCATCTAAGACATGCATTGTTAGGCAATTTTATCATTGTTTAAAACAGATAGATTATAATTATACAACCCTTGACAGTATAGCCTACCCACACCTAGGTTCAATGGTATAGCCTATTGGGAACACTATTCTATATGTGGTTTACTGGGCGATTTGGTGGTGGGTGTGATAGGGTAACATACATCTGAAGAAGTGTGAACCGGTACCTTTAAATAGTACATACAGTGTTGTAAACCATTATTACCTCAATAAAAAATAACACAAGAGAAAAAGAAATGTAGGACTATATATACCACATTTTTAAAATCTATTATCCATTGAGGGACACTTGGGTTGCTTACATGTCTTGATTATTGCAAATAATGATACAATGAACATGGGGGTGAATATTTCTCTTTGAGATAGTGTTTTTATTTCCTTTGGAATTATACCAAGAAGCAGAATTGCTGGATCATATGGTAATTCTATTCTTAATTTTTGAGGCCCCTCCATTGGTGACTGTACCAATTTACTTTCCCACTAGCAGTACACAGGATTTCCTTTTCTTCACATACATGCCAATACTTATTTCTTGCCTTTTTTGATATCAGCTATTCTCTCAGGTATATTGGCTCAGGTATATGAGCCATATATCATTATTATTTTTGATTTTTATTTTCCTGATGATTAGTGATGTTGGGCACCTTTTCATGTACCTGTTGTCTTCTTTTGGAAAAATGTCTATTCAGATCCTTTGACTATTTTTAAATCAGATTTTTTAAAACTCATTTTTATTTTTTTTAAGATTTATTTATTTATGCATACAAGAGCTATAAAGGCAAAAGGCATAGCTAACTGAACAAAGCAGGAGGAAATCATATTTTTTCCAAAAGACCTTCATTCTCGGATGTGTATGTGTAGCTGATCCTGAAAGAGAAGACTGCAACATGAATCGAATCACTTGAAGTTTCCAGAAATGAAAGGTAACTAACAGGAGAGTAATCTTCCCTGAGCTCCCTTGGAATGGCTCTGGACTCATGACTAAGAGACATGAGGAAAGAGGAAGAAAGACATTGAAGATGAGAGAAGAATAAGAGCTATGACTTAAGTCTTCATAAGGGACTGGAATACCACCTTTACCACCATCTGATCCTTTACCCCACAATGAAGAGGAAGTTTAACTCACCTGGGTCATGGGTACCTTTGATTCTCTCAGCTGAAAAGCTGGGAAGACTGATGTCTCTGTGTTTTATATCTAAGTCCTTCAGGGCACTTTTAAGAGTCATGTTTTGTTCTGCCCAAATCACTTCTCTCTCAACCACCCTGACTCCACTTGGTCAGGGTAAAGACATACTTGGTCTGGGTAAATACTAAATGTGGTCAGTGATGTAAAATACATGCATTATTTCAATACATTATAATGTCATTCACTCACTCATTCATGCAGTGAATAGTCTGGTGGACATGAGTGTGTGCGTATTATGTATGTGTATGTATGTATTTGTGTATATGCATGTTCATGTGTGTATAAGGGCAGTGGGGAGATCATTATGGGATTAAAGGACATATTGCCTTGACTTTCAAGTGACTTAGCTTTCAGTTTTTTTTTGTTTTTTTTTTAAAGATTTATTTATTTATACATACGAGCTGGGGCACAGGCCAGAGGCGTAGGGCGGCGAGAGGGTTCACCAGAGACAGAGTGGGGAGCAGAACAGGCAGATCAGAAATACACTGCTGAGGGGAGCAGCGGGTGAGGCAGGAGAGGTCTGCCGCACCATATGGGATTCTCCCGGGCTGGGCATCGAACTCGCATCGCGTGCTGCCGACAGCTCCACAGTGCAGCGCTCAACTGCTGCGCCACCAGCGAGGCCCTAGCTTTCAGTTTTGAAAAACTTCTAACTAATGTGTGATAAGGCATCCTCAACCCATCTCTAAGCCTCTCTACATCAAGAAAATGGGGTCAGGAATCACTTGAGGCTGATAGGGATCTTTTGCTCAGATTATTTGATATTAAAAATGAAAGAAAGAAAAAAATGCTAGTACTCTTTTTATTTATTAAAATTGCTGTGTCCAAAGGATTGATGGAATGTCTCCTACTTGCATTGCTTCCAAGCAGCTTCCAGGAGCTGGCCTAGGGAAAGAATCCTCGTTGGGATCTACAATCTGAGATGTCATAGTGGAGGGAAAGCTGGCAGTTGCCTGGTCAACTTGTCCTTGTATCTTCTGGCTGTCCCCTGAGTGCAGAGTTTATTCCCTGCTGAACAGTCCAAGGTTGCTGCCATAGCTAACTGTTTAACATATGTTGGACCAGCAGTGTGACGAATCCAGTGATTCCCTGAATTTAGGGATATTACAGCAGAAAGTGCCAGTATTAACTGAGAGTGAGTTGACATCAAAATCACACTCACTCACTCACTCACTCATTCATTCAGCAAATGTTTATTTGGCACATACACTGTGCCAGGCATGTCCCTCAGGTTATTTAAGGTCTCTAAGGTGCTTTAAGTGCTTTTCATTTTGATGACATTAGCAATTTATTTTTTATCATTTTCAGGCTTTATGTGATTTGTTCTTTGTTATAAAGGCTAAACTAAAACCTTTCATATTTTCCTATCTACCTCCTGCCAAAATTTCCCCAACAGTCCAAAAAACCTAAATTTTCTTTTGTCAGTTCTTTTTCCAGAAGTACATTAGGTTCACTGTAAGCTCTGCATTTCAGTATAAGGGCAAGAAATTAAAGCCATTTGCCTCACTAGAAGAGCTTTTAAAAACTCTATGGTTTGGGTATAGTCATATAATTTCCAGGTTTTCACAAAGGAAATGGAATTAAAATGAAGGTCATCGTTAAATTGAAACAAAATTTACTCCTTTTGTACCTCATCAGCTACTAATTAATGAGACTCTCACGAGTACTGAACAATACTATAGATTAGGGGCTCCTGTCAGCACGAACACTTAGATTGGAATCCATAAAAAACCCACTCTCCCAGGGATGACTGGGTAGTTGCCCCAGGCCTGCCAAGTCTCTGTTATTGAGGATTTATTTAAAGATACTTTTAAAAGCATTTCCTCCTTTCCAATGAAGAGTATTTTCTTGTGTGTATTTCAGTAGACATTTAAAATCTCATCCATAATCTTTTTGAAATCTTTCCCTCATTAAAATGACTTGGCTTGAGTGTTCGTTGGCATTGTAAGTATCTAATTGTGCAGAAAAAGCTGTGAGAAAAAACAATTAAATAGAAATGAGTTGCTACTAAGGATAAACACTTTTCTCTGACCTGGAATGAGTACTGGATTTGGGGATATGTGGGCAAGAGACTCAGGAGAAAGGACGGTTTTTCCATGTCTCTATTTCTTGTCCCTTCTTTGGAGTAACTACGGAGACATGGGAATGCAGGGACTCGTCCTGGCATTCTGAAGTTTCACCTCTCAGTTTCTTCCTTGTTTTCTCTTTCTGTTTTCTGTGTCACTATGTAACATGTGTTAATATGCTTATGTGTAATTTTTAATTTTCTCTTGTTTTCCTTCCTTTGCTTCGGTTCCAAAACAAACTTCTGAATTATTTTTATTTTGTTTGCAGTTTGACACTGGCCATCTAAAATTTTGGAGAAAAGACACTCTATTTATACAGATAAGGTGACATCACTGACTATAGCTGAGGAAGCTTAAAGGGTTTGCCTTTTCCCCAAGTAGTAACTTTGATTTATCCACCCAAGTAGTAACTTTGACTTATCCACCGTTTCCTTTTTACCCCCAGCTTTATTGCATATAGTTGACATTACATTGTGTAAGTTTAAGAAGTACAATGTGCTGATTTGATACATTTATATATATATTGTGAAATGATCACAACATTAAGGTTAGTTAATATCCATCACTTCACGTAATTATCTTTGGTGTGTGTGTGTGTGTGTGTGTGTGTGTGTGTGTGTGTGTGTGTGTGTGTGTGTGTGTGTGTGTATGTAGATCATTTAAGATTTGCTCTCAGCAAATTTTAAGTACACAATAGTGTTGTAGTATAGTCACTGTACTGTATGTTAGATATCCAGAACTTTTTCATATTAGTTGTCCACAATCCTAGCCACTGGGAACATCAAATACACCCTGTATGTGTTGGCTTTTTAGATTCCACATAATATAAGTCAGATTATATGGTGTTTGTGTTTTGCTGTCTAACTGACTTCACTTAGCAGAAAGCATGAAGGTCCATTCATGTCACAAATGACAGAATTTTTCTTTCTTTTTTTGTGGCTGAGTAGTATTACATTGTACATATGTGTATACCATTTTTATTTATTTTAAATATATATATATATTTATTTATTTGTATCTTTTACATTATTATGTATTTCCCTTGGGTTACCCACCACAAATTCGCCTGTGAACCATCAGTCCCTTGTACTCTTTTCTCCCCCATTTTGAACCCTTATCCTCCCCCTCACTCACTGAATGTCTGTCATTTCTGGTTGCCTGCTAGTTTTTGTTTTGGTTTTGTTGTTGTTATTTTCTCCTCCTGATCTCTTGTTTGGTTCCCCTATATTCCTCCTATAAGTGAAATCATTTGGTATTTTTCTTTTTCTTTCTGGCTTATTTCGCTGAGCATGATCCCTTCTAGCTCCATCCATGTTGCTGCAAATTGCATGAGTTTATCTTTTTTGACAGCTGAATAGTATTCCATTGTGTATATGTACCACATCTTCTTGATCCAGTCATCTATTTTTGGGCATCTGGGTTGTTTCCTTACCTTAGCTATTGTAAACAATGCTGCAATAAACATAGGGGTTCATGTATCCTTTTGGATTAATGTGTCTTTTGGATAGATTCCCAGAAGTTATATACCACATTTTAAATCCAATCATCTGTTGATAGACTCCTCAGGGTTCCTATGTCTTGACAATTGTAAATATAAATGATACAGTGAACATGGGGATACAAACATCTATTCAAGATAATGATTTCATTTCCTTTAGTTTTATACCTAGAAGTGGGGTTGCTGGACCAAATGGTAGTTCTGATTTTAACTTTTGATTTATCGCCATAATATTTTCCATAATAACTGAATCAACTTATAGTCCCACTAACAGTGTTCAAGGGTTCTCATTTCTCCATATCTTTGTCAACAGTTATCTCTTGTCTTCTTGATGACAGTCCTTCTCACAGATGTGAATTGATATCTTGATGTGGTTTTGATTTGCATTTCTTGGGTGACTGGTGATAATGAGCACCTTTTCATGTCCATGTTGTCCATGTTTCATGTCCATGTTTCATGTCCATTTGTATGTCTTCTTTGGTAAAATGTCTGTTCAGGTCCTTTGCCTTATTTTAAATAAGATTTCTTTTTGTTATTGAGTTGTATATCCATAACTTATAAAACTGTCCCTTTCAGGGACTGAAGCCAGGTACATGCTGGTAAGATCATCAACCAGTTAGAAAGCATGGTAATGTTTGACCTTATTTACAATATTCTCAATTCAGGAAAAGCCCTAAATCAAAGCACTGTGGATACTTTCTTATTTCTTTCATGAACTTTTCCCATACATGGATTTTTTTGATATCACTATTAAGGTAAGTATGGAATAAGAGTGAAACCACAGTTCCACAGAGACACAAAAGAAATCCAGGGCACAGTTGCCAAGCTTTGGTCTCCAAAACAAGTGGGGAATGCTGTAAAGACAAATTGTGAACATCTTCTCTGCTAGAAGTTGTTTGCACATTTGGGTTAACCTGGTGCTATATGAATGGTGAATAGAAGAACTCATTTTCTTAACCAAGAAATGGTTGGACTTAGTGATAAATTAAATGGAAAAGGAAGGAGTGAAAGATAATGTCTGTGATTTTCACTTTGTAGTAGATACCTTCCAATCAAGAGGAAGAAACAATTAACCAGCAAACAGTTTGTTAAGCATCAACTCTGCATCAGAGCATCAGGGGGTGCCAAAGAAGCAGGAGACCTGTTCTCTGTCATAAGGCAATATAATGTAGTTTGAAATAGTGAAAAGTATGTGCACAAGAAAGTATAAACAACATCAAAGCAACAACAATAATTTTCGTTTATTGTGGCTAATTGGGTGTCCATATTCAAACACCTCTTATTTCTGTTGGTCATACTCCTTATACAGACCTATAATAGCAACACAATCTAAAATTAAAAATCTATAAAATAACAATAACTAAACTTTGCTGACAACTTTCTAAGGTTCAATGAACAGTGTTAAGTGCTTCGTCGAGAACCTTATACCCAGTCATATAGTTAGTCATAAATTTCAGAGGAGAAAATAAGACCCTGGACAAGTTTCTTGTCGATGTCACACAGCTAATGAGCTTGTAATGAGGGCTAAGACACAAACCTAGATCTGCCTAATTCTAAAGCCAAAGCTATTGATATAAATTGTCTGGATCAAAAAGAAACACTCCTTTATTACTAAAATGCATTTAAGATTCTTTTTTCAAGGTAATTGAAAAACTCTGGCAGATTCAGCATTCACGTAAAATTGCCTTCTGCTTACGGTCAAGCCTTATTCATGAGAGCTTCATACCTTCCATTTCCTGTGTTCATTCTGTTGACTTACATAGGACTTTATTATTTCTAAATGGGCACAATTGATTGCTGGGAAGTTTACATTTGCACATGCTATCTCTGAAAATGACATAAAGAGTCTCCATTTGCTCTAAAGCCTAGTCTGTGCTGTTGAAAGTGAAGTCCTATCAAGATAAATCAAGAAAAAAAATCCAAAACTACACACTATGCTGGAGAGTGTTTTAAAAAGTCTATGCTTAAGAGATATTTTCCTGGGATGCTTTAAAGACACAAGTTGTTTAAAAAGATTCAGCCACTCTTCACGCTCTTATACATCAGAATGCTCCCAGCTGGCTGGAAAGGGGTAACAAAGCAGTGCAGTGTGGCCCCATTTCAAATCCATGGGCCTGTAGGCTTCTGGGTTTCCCTTTTGTGTAAGGCATGGAGTAAACGTTCAAGAGAGTTAATATAAATCCTTACATTCTCATTCTGCATCTAGATGATTGATTTGGATAAATAGTCCCTTATGCAAAAGACTCTTGTGTGAGTTCAGTTTGAGCCTTTCCAATAGACCCATTCAGTTTTGGGGGTTTCCAATCCATTCTTAAATTGTTTAATTCCAAAGGCAAATCTTTTAAAGTCACCCTCCAGTCTCCTTTCCTCTTCGCAAGCAAACTGTGCTACAAAAGCAGAGGCCGCCTCTGGCCCTGTTTACATAGAGTGCAAACCGTATTCAAGCCAGCGATGTCAGATTAAAGGAAGAAAGGGGAGAGAAATCAAAGCCTTAAACTGCACATAAAAGGCAATCGCTGGCAACCAATCTGTTCAACTTCCAACTATTTGCACTTTATGAATAAAGGTCAATCTGTTATTGGCACCCAAATGTTAATGTTCTTATGAGGGTTTAAGCTGCTTTAACAGCTGAATAAGTGAGAGTGAGCTATAGGGCCATACCTAATCATTCAGACCCAGCTGGGACATGGGGGTGCTTCTCAAAAAGGGAAGAGATGCAGAAGGCTTGGGCGTGAGGGGTTGGCCAAGGGGAGTGGGGCTTGCATTTTGAAAGGGGGGAGTAAGAGGGTTAGAGATGAAAGTATTTATTATGGACAGGAAACTCAAGAATTTCCGTGTGAATGAAAGTAGACATATGACCAAACATGAAACAAAACAAGACAAAACAAAATTGCTTGGTAATGCAACTGTTAGTCATAAAAACATAAACATATTTTGGAAGCAATATAGTTTATAACATTATACAGGTTTCAGGTGTGCGTCATTAATCAACTTCCGCACAGACTATATTATGCTAATGACTAAGCCTAATTCTGTTGTTCTCCACTCATTTGATCACTTGTACCCAATGAGTTTTTTTTTTCTAATATATTTCCAAATGATGGGTAAGTATGGAAATTTTAGATCTATACTTGTTTCAGCACATGGGCAGAAACAAGTATACATTGTAAAAATTCCACTTTATTGTGCCTTCAGATTATTCCATGCAGATGGAGACATTATTTGAATAGAAAATGGATTTGGCTTTGTCCTCAATATGTGTGAGGTACATAGAACTCAGAAATTTTGGGCTTTTCCTAAATGTCGTAGCGCTTCACTAGACCTCAGTGTCTTCATCTGTAAAGTGGTTTCCTTTAAAATCCCATTCAACTCTGCTCTCCTCTCTTTGCTGGTGTCTTCAACTGTTTCATAAAGATACACTATTGTGAAGTTAAAGGAAGTAGTTTCTTTGAAATGACCTTTTGAAAACAAAAATATCATGATTATTACAAATAGGCCTTTGTGGAAAATGTAGGATGTGTTCATAGCTGTGCAGGGCTAAGGATTATTGCTTGTCCTCACCTACTGTCATGTGGGCCAAAGCAAGCTGTTGCTGTCCTTAATTTTCCCCATCAAGCCTTTGCTGACATGAGTTCTGTATGTGGCACAAACTTCCTGGATTCGAACTCTTTTTTTTTTTTTAATGAATTTTTTTTTTATACAAGCTGGGGTGCAGGCCAGAGCTATGGGGTGGCAAGAGGCTTCACCAGAGACAGAGTGGGGAGCAGAACAGGCAGATCAGAAATACGCTGAGGGGAGCAGCGGGCGAGGCAGGAGACATCTGCCGCACCATGTGGGATTCTCCCCGGCTGGGCTTTGAACTCGCATCACCGCTGCTGACAGCTCCACAGCACAGCGCTCAACTGCTGCGCCACCAGGGAGGCCCTGGATTCGAACTCTTAAGTTCTTAAGATGCCAGCTCTTAAGATGCGACTTAGAAACACTCAGGTGAGATGATTCTCCTTCCTTGTCTTATCTGTAACTACCCTTTATTCTGTGACTTCACACATTCTTTGCTGGGTTATCACTGTTTCTGTACATTTCTGCTTCCTCCACAGAACTTTTTGAAATCTGGAACTGCGTTAGTTGCCTTTAAATTCCTGGCAGTGCCTAGGATGTTTTGTAACATACAGGAGGTAGGAGTATCTCTAATGAACAAAATTCGAATAATACTTATCCCCTCACCTTTTAAGTAAATGGGTTTATTTTTTAAATAGATGACAAATCTCAATGCCATAAATGTCATAAGTTGCAAATTAAGTCATAAAAAAATAATTCTTCCCACTCCCTTCTCCCTGTGCCTGTTTCCTGGCCAGGAAACAACCAATATTCCCAGTCTCTTCTTTTCCCTCACCTGCTCTCCTCTCTCACCCCTTTCCCTCCATCCTCCTCTCCTTCTTTTTTTCTTTTTTAACCTCCTTTGAGGACTGGTAAGACCACAGTCTCAAAGTGGTTCAAATTCCAAAGATAGAAGAATTTTCCAGTACAAAAAACAACGAACTGTTCTTAGGAGACTCTATTCTCCCTATTCTCCTAGTACAATCAGTTGCCTCAATCCAGGCTCTAGGAGAGAGGAAGGGCATTAATCATTTTAAAGATTTATTTATTTATGCATACAAGCTGGATTGTAAGCTAGAGGTGTGTGTGTAGGGGTGTATGAGTGAGAGGATTCACCAGAGACAGAGTGGGGAGCAGAACTGAAATACACTGCTGAGGGGAGCAGTGGGCAAGGCAGAGATGTCTGCTGAGCCATGTGGGAAGCTCCTTGGCCGGGGATCGAACTCGTGCTGCAGTGGTTGTGGATAGCTTCACAGTACTGTGACTTAACCCGTTGCGCCACCAGGGAGGCCCGAGGAAAGGCGTTAACAGCATGCTGTTGGGCAAGGACTTTAACCTTGAAAGTCCCGTGGGTTCATATCTACAGAAACTCCCATCTCTAGAGTTGTCTAATTCTTATTTAAAATGAATAATTTCATAAAATCAGAGAATCAGTGTTTGAGAAAATGAATTCGGTATTAGCATTTTCAATCAGGAACTTAACATTTGAGCTGGTGAAGTGGCTTTGCCAAATCAATCTATTTAGGAAATTAAAAATAAAATTAGGCACATTTATTGCAAATTAAAGTGAAATGGAATTGAACATTTCTAACTGGCACCAAAAGAGAAATGTCCTGTTGAGGTAATTGTGCCAGCAAGGGAATGGGGCCAGTCTCTAGTGATACGCATTTCTTCTGGGACTAAGACTCTTATTCTTGCCTCCTTAGATGGGTATTGGGATGAGAGTGAGGGTGGGAGGGAGGGATTGGAACCTGTAGAATTGTGTCAGATCTTTTATGTGCATGTGTTGAATCAGTCACGGTCCTGACAGGAAGTAGATACTGTCAGGTATTCAAACTGGGTAATATGAAGAGAGTTTAATAATGGGCTATTCACAAAGAGCTGGGCAGGATTTTTAAAATAGAAAAAAGGGTAACCTAGATTCTTGAGATTAGTAGTTGGGAACTGTTATTATCTATCCATTGGTCTAAATGATCCAGTAATAGGTCTGGTCATGGGACCTGGAACAACTACAGGGTAAAAAAAAAAAGGCCCCCTATCAGAATTTAGGTCTACAGCATCTACCCATCCTGTCTCTCCTGGGTAACTTCAGTTCATCTTCCCGGGGTCCGCAAATATCTCCATGTCGGGAACATCTTCCCTGAGTTTACCCTCAGGGCTGAGTGCACAGCTTGGTTGCCATGTAAGTATTGGGACTATTTCTATCATAGCCCTATTCCAGCCTTCCATAATTGCCTCTTTGTTTCTTCTGAGTGGTTACTGTGTGTGTGTGTGTGTGTGTGTGTGTGTGTGTGTGTGTGTGTGTAGGTGTAGAAGAACTGGGGTGTAAGCCAGAGTTACGGGGGCAGGGAGAGGTATCACCAGAGAGAGATTGTGGAGCAGAACAGGTGGATTTGCTGAAATACACTGTTAAGGGGAGCAGCAGGAGAGGCAGGAGAGGTCTGCTGCGCTATGTGGGTTAGCGCCCTGGCTAGGGATAGAACTCAGGCCCCCTACCACTGAGTGGATACTTTTTTTTTTTAAAAAAAGATTTGTTTATGCTTACAAAAACTGGGGTATAGGCCACAGGTGTGGAATGGTGATAGGATTCACTAGAGACAGAGTAGGGAGCAGAACAGGCAGATCTACTGAAGTACACTGCTGAGGGGAACGGCGGGTGAGGCAGGAGATGTCTGCTGCACCATGTGGGAATCTCGCTCGCCGGCGATTGAACTCGTGCTGCAGTAGCTGCGGATAGCTTCCTAAGCTGAGACTAAACCCATTGCACCACCAGGGAGGCCCCTGAATGGATACTTTTTGAGGTCATAGATTCCCTTATTGGACTTGTTTCCTTAGGATCCAATCAAGTATTGTAGATTGATAGGTAGTAAGGAAATGAGAATTGAGTCTCTTCTCATCACACAGTCTTACCATTATTCTTAGGGGACCTGAGTTATACTTACAGGCAATTCTCTGAGTGCCTAGAGATACAGAGGAATCTTAGATGTGGGTTTAATTGAAGCAATGATCCCACAAATATGTTGCCAACTCATCTGTAAAAAATCTGAAAACCTTCAGCCCAATAGCTACTGAGTTCATATGATACCTACTAAAGAGACTGCTTGAGAGGTAGCAGAGTGAGGACAAAGCCAGGAAAACAGGAATCAGAAGATCTAAGATTTGCTTTAACTCTCATGTCAAAGGAATAACCCTTAAGATTACTAGGTAAATATAAAAGAAAGTATGCTCATGGTTTTCATCATGAAATTGTTTACAAAAGGAAAAACTAAAAGTGAACTAAAGCCCAACCATAGGAATTTATTATTTAAATATCAAAACTTACATATAATGGAATATATGCAGCCTAGGAACTTGATGAGGTAGACACATGGAAAGATGTTCATGTTGGATTGTGTGGAAAATAAGGTCTACTTATGTGAGCAATAGCATCATATATTTTTTTAAAGATTTATTTATTTATGCATACAAGCTGGGGTACAGGCCAGAGGCGTGGAGTGATGAGAGGGTTCACCAGAGACAGAACACAGAGCAGAACAGGCAGATGAATGGAAATTCACTGCTGAGGGGAGCAGCAGGAAAGGCAGGAGAGGTCTGCTGCGCCATGTGGGAATCTCCCCTGCTGGGCGTCAAACTCATGTCAGACAGCTCCACAGCTCAGCGCTTAACTGCTGCACCACCAGGGAGGCCTAGAATCATATTTTTATAAGTAATATTCATAATTGTGTGAATATGGCCAAATTATGTAACCTCTCTAAGTCTCATTTTCCTATTTGTAATTATATCTACTTCATGAAGTTGTTTTGAGGAGTAAATGCAAACAATAGCCAAGATACCATGGATAGCACCTGACTCACTGGAAGAACTTCTACATTATGTGTTATGCTTATGTGATCTTATAGGAATATGTTTAGTTCATAGAGCATAATTATTAGTTTTATTTATTTGCAACAAAGCTGTGTGAAAGCATATTTGAAAAATATTTTCAATAATTATTGGCACACATTTTACTCCCTTCCTTGTACATTTCTCTATTTCAATTTTTTCCCACAAAAATCACCAATTTTGCCACAACATTAAATTATTAGAAAAAGAAGTCTTTGTTTTAATTCTTTCTCTGCCACTTACTAACTCCGTGTCTCTGGGCAAGTAATCGAGCGCATTGAAATCTTTCCTCATTTGTAAAATAGAAAAACTGTTCATTTCTTTTCCATTTCAAAACGTTTTGCTATAGATAAAATTAGTTTTGGAATTTGTCTATGTTCTTGGAAAAAACCCAAGTAGTATACTATAGATATTATTATTTGTATAAACTTTGTTGTATCATTTTACTTGAAATTTGTTCCCTACTTCTTGGAATGTGAGGTGGGAGACAAATAGTCTTTACGAAATGAGCTCTAGTGAAATCTGGATATCATGAATTTACTTGCAGCACAAATGATCTGCTATCATCCTTGTGAGGAAATTGAGAACTCTAGTAAACAATTATTTTTACTTTATGTATATATTTTACATTATTCTTCCTTTTTGTTGCTTGTGGGAATGCAAACTTGTCTAACCATATGGAAAGCTGTGTGGAGTTTCCTCAAACTACTAGTAACCAAATTTTTGGTGGTGCAAACTATTTCTGGAGCTTCCTTTTGCCCTGATTTATCTTCACCACATTTGGAGATCACTCTTTATTGTACATGTGGTTCCCTCCTTTAAGATGGGTTTGTTTCCATGTTTGCTGCTGACTTGCAATGTTGATATTAACAAGAGTGAGAGGTGGGCTTATCAGCAAACGTTGGGTGATTCCACACAAGGAAAGCAGGGGTTTGGGAGGTGAATCACTGCCCAGGCTCCCGAGGTTGAGAGGACTTGGGAGTCATTGGGGATTTGGTAATATTTATACTGCACCTTCTGATACGTCATCTCCTTCCTTGTCACTCACAAAAGCTGCAGACAGGTCCAACTTGGCTTAACAGCATTCTGAAAAGACAAGGAAGAACGTGTAGTGAAAAATCTGCAGACCTGAAGGAGTTATTTGTGTGCATAATCTGTCCTGCTTGTAAAGGTCCCCAGTCATTAGATGAGTGCCAATTTATTTACCAGCGAAGACACCAGTGGCTTGGGAGTAGGGTGGAGTTAGCCGGAGGGAACAAAAAGGAAAAAATGCACTTTGGCTCATTTTATTAACCAAATGAGCCAAAATGACTATCTGCTGAGTGTTCTGAAGCTCTCAGAATAGAACCTCAAGCCCATGTACTTGGGTGAGTTCTTGTGTATAAGGCTTATGAATATTCTTCTTTTTGTACCATTCAAAATTTGGTTTGACAGGGCCTCCCTGGTGACGCAACAGGTTAAGTCGCAGTACAATGAAGCTATCAAGAGCCACTGCAGCATGAGTTCTATCCCAAGCCAGGGAGCTTCCCACATGGTGCAGCAAACCTCTCCTGACTCACCTGCTGCTCCCCTCAGCAGTGTATTTCAGTTGATCTGCCTGTTCTGCTCCCTACTCTGTCTCTGGTGAATCCTCTTACCCTCCTATGCCTCTGGCCTACACCCCAACTTATATGCATAAATAAATAAATCTTTTAAAAAATTTGGTTTGGTTTTACACACACACACATATAAACAAATATATACAAACACACACACACAAATATATAAAAACATACATATTTGAAGGGGGGGTTCCTATACCTAGAGATAATACTTGCATGCTTTTTAAAAAGAAGATATTTATAGTGAGAAATGATGAATGTATTAGAGTCTATTTCCCTGCCTGTTCCCCTCCCCCACTTCCCACTGCTCTTCACCCTATTTTTCAGTACACATTGATCTCCTGGTGTGCTCAGGATTTAAGGCCTCCTTGAGAACCAGAAAGGGTACATTTACTCTCCCCTTTCCCACTATTTGTAAGGTTGCAGTTCAAGCTTATAAAAGTCATTTCCATTTTCTAAAGCAGAGTTGGTGAAACACTTTGGAAACTTTCCCTGCACCCTGCACCCCCAGCCCGCCCCACTCCATCTTCTTGTTCGAGAAATGCAAATCTAAAGCCAATCCTATTTTATGTTAAAAAGTGAAAAACATTTCAATGTATTCTTGTCTTGTATGACTGGCTGAGAGCCTCTAAATCCCCACCATTTACCAAATTAAACTAATTGAAAGTGCTTCCAAAAGCCACATCTGTAGGCTGACGTTTGTCCCTGCCTTTCACTTTCGGCTGGGGAAACTGTTCTCCATTCCATTGATCCTTGAATAGTCATGCCTGTCAGGAAGCCACATCAGCCATTATCATTCTAATTTTACTGCCTTTCTTGGTCCCTAATCTAATTTGCAATGATGCTTAAGCATTTTGCAAGGCCATAGCACTTTCTTCAGAATTTCAACAAGAGCATTAAACCTCCAATTTACATTAATGAAGTGCACATTTAATTAGGGGAGAGGGTAAATGGAGGGCTCTTCAGGAGCAGTTTGGGTGATCTGATAGACACT
The DNA here is from genome assembly GCA_004024925.1 of Scalopus aquaticus. Lineage (NCBI taxonomy): Eukaryota > Metazoa > Chordata > Mammalia > Eulipotyphla > Talpidae > Scalopus > Scalopus aquaticus. The sequence goes on along the minus strand of PVIJ01014224.1, from coordinate 8,013 downwards.
CGAGAAAGGAAGGAGATAGATCTGATAAAAGACTTGCCATACATCAGATGGCTGGATTTCTTTCACTCATCCCCCATATCCCCAGCTTTTTCCCACTCAGCCTCATCTTCCTTCTTCTCATTTCCACCCTTCCATCAACTACTCTACCTCTCTACAATGTGCTCCAAAGCCATGACAATAAAATTATGAAAGCAGACCTGTCAACAAGAGAGGACCAGGAAAAGAACTATTTAAGAGGATCATGTGGTTTTCAGTTCCCTTGCTCCCCCCGCCAAGGGGAGATTAACTTGTTCTTTTAAATAATGAGAAACATAGGAAGCCATCTCCAGTCTCCTGCTTAATGAATGCATTAAGCACACAAACTGAGCAGCACAGTATCCTACATAAACTTGGCTTGCTGTTGCTAAAGAGGTAGGCAGGGGGAGGGGTGGGGATGGATTTCTGGTCATAGATTCCATGCAATGAATTCATTACCACATATTAGCCATGAGGCAGTGATGTCACACACGGAGTTTCTGCCACAGGCTCCCAGCCCAAGGCTTCTGACGCAACGGAGGTAGCGTGTATGTCTGTGTTCACGTGCTCATTCCTCTTTAGGCAAAAGTATTTTTCTTCCCTTTAGGAATTTTAACATCGTGTGCTTTTCTCTTGTTCCAGGACTATCAGTTTTACCCCCACTTCATAGCTCATAATGTGTAAGGGTGGGGAACAAATCTTATGTATGAGTTTTATTTTTGGAATCTTGACATTCTTCCATCAAGATACTCCTCCATTATGTAGTAATGATGATGATGGCAAAGACGATAGCTGTCAGGGTATCATGAGGTTAAGAACTAAGCCACCACTTATTGCCCACCACTTCTTGTAAGTTTGGGAGGCTTCAGTAAATAAGGGAATTGATAAGGTTGCCATGGGAACTGGCTATAAGACTGACCACCATACCATGACCAGCAAAACCAGCCCAGCTCCAGGAATGCAGAAGCAGGACTAGGTCACATTCTGTAAAGGCCAGGGCCTGCGACCAGACATCCCAGCAGATCACTGGTGCAAACTAGCACCCCAAAAATGAAAGCCCACAAAAACAGAGCATTAAAGAGAGCCTCAAGTCCTTCTTCTCACTAAGACATCTCTGTCTTGCCCCCTGCGCTCTTGCAGGGTATTTATTTACTTGTTTGCTTGTTTATTTATTTATTAAAGATTTATTTATTTATTCATACAAGCTGGGGTACAGACCAGAGGTGTGGGGCAGCGAGAGGGTTCACCAGAGACAGAATGGGAGCAGAACAGGCAGATCGACGGAAACACACTGTTGAGGGGAGCAGTGGGCGAGGCAGGAGAGGTCTGCTGCGCCATGTGGGAATCTCCCCTGACTGGGCACCGAACTTGCTTCGCTGCTGCCAACAGCTCCACAGCGCAGCGCTTAACCGCTGTGCCATTGGGGAGGCCCTCTTGCAGGGTATTTAAATAAATCCACCTTTATGTTCTGGTGAATTCTTTCAGCCTTGAGCCTCCAGCCTCAGCTTGATGGTACACAGTCACCATAACAACAGCCTTCTCAGAAATATACTGATGTGAATAGAACTGGAGCAACTCAAGAATGGGATGACCTTTTATGCTTAACATTTCTGCAAAGCTTGATACTTTAGTTGATACTTTAGAGATAAAAAGAAAAAAAATTGCTCATAATAGGATTTTGTTTGTCTTTCTCTCATGTATAAAACTTTTATTTGAAGGGGAACGTGTGTATTTACTCACAGCACTAGCAAGATATTAATGTGTAGGCAAATACAATCCCTCTCTTTCCTTTACCTTATTAGTACTTGATACTTAACAACAGGTCACCAGTCTTTAGGGAAAGGCACCATTTTCAAGAAGCAACAAGGATGAGGATTTACCTAAGAATCATAGCTGTAAATAAACAGAAAATCATATAGAAGAATCTCCATTAAAGGAGGAGGCACCATGTTTCCCAGCCCCAAGGTGGCTATATGTGGAAAAACGAAGAGCTGAGGGTGCAACAGAAGGTAAGTTAAGAATTGATACATGTCACTTTTTTTCCGGGACAGAACTGGTGGGGGTTCTGTTGGCCCAGTGGCTTCCTGGAGTCAAGGCTGACACCATCCATTGCCCCGGGAATGCCTCACTCAGGAGCTTGATCTACAATTACAACATTCATCCCTCATCTGAAAGGTGAAAGAGCTGCTGTATCCTGGTGGGGACTAGTTCCTAATGAACGGGTGATGGTTTTGTATTTGTGTATTTGCACAGCAGATGGACTGTGACTCTTAAGCAAGAGAAACTTGTACAGAGGTTGGAGGATGTACAGCCAAGACATGCTCTGAGGATTGAGAGACTGTTCACAGGGCAGCTAAACTGGCCATCACGGTGCCCACTCACCAAGGAACACCTACAAAGCCAGTTACGGCTGGACTTGGCACCTTGCTCAGTTGATAGCCTATGTCTAAAAATGTGTGAACACAAGAAAAAAAAAGTTGACGTTTAGTCATGATTTCTAGCAATGTACTCAAAAGTCTGTCAGAATAAGTGAGATTGATTTTTCATGTAATTATACAATTTTTCTAATCCTCCTTTAACCCAGTTTAATTAGGAAAGGGTAGACTGCAAATAGAATGCCGTTCTAAGCAATTTTCTCAGTGGGGTTTGGCTAAGAATATCTAAGGCATATTGGCCTTCCCTTCAAATAGACTGCCTGATTGGTTGTGAGAATTAGGAACTTGAGCTCCTCCGTAAAGAACTTAAGTTGGTCCTCTTGTGGACATGAACGTGTATATAAAACAGACAAGGGGAGAGACTGAAAAGATGACAAAGCTTTAACACACAGGCATCCTTTTAATATAGTATGCTCAGGAGGAAAACCACCAATACTGAGCTTTCTTAAAGCCCTTGGAAATTGGCCAGATTTCAATCTTGAGAAATAGCCAACCACAACAATAGCAACAGTGACAATGACTTTTCAGTGTCCCCTATCGTCAGAGGTAGGTGGCATTTTACAGACTCTATATGTGGACTAACGGGGGAGGGGATTCCAAGAAATTCAGCAGTTGTCTGAAATCTCCCCACAAGCTGAAAATAGAGCACCAGATGGCAGCCAAGTTTCCTGCCCCGAAAGTGAGGAGAGAGACCTAAAAAATAGAATTAGATTTGAAAGAGCATATAGACTTTCCAGAGGCTTATCTGAACTGTGTCTCCTCTCTGACCCTCTCTGAGTTTACCCATCATAAGTAATAGCATGACCTCTTCTTCAAGTCATTCAAAAATGCATTTGTTCTCCATAATAGAGAGAGGAGATCCAGCCAAATTATATTCTAATGTATCATAGTCTTGAACCCAGAGGCCATTTTGCATTGCTGACTAGGTGGCTGCTGAATACATTATTAATCCGCCAAGGTTTATATCAGCTTTGTGAAGAGGCAGATTTCCCAGCTTGTCTCCAATGATGTAATATTTTGTTTTGGACTTCTTTTGGGAGTGGGCAAAAATAAAAGCGATAACATGAAAGAATTCTTGAGTATAAGCTGCGCTTGGAGGGGGGTAAGTGCTAGCAGCCCATAACCTTCCTTTCTGCACAAATAAATACAGTTAGGCTGAAAGTGGCTTGCGTCTCTGATAGAACTGCCATATTTCCAGCTGGGACAGGTGTAGCCGATGAAGGAGGACCAAAGAAATACAAGGGGAGGGGGTGTTTTAAAGAAATGTTTCTGGAAAAACAAATGATTCTGAATTCTTGCCTTCCCCTGGCCTGAAGGACTTGTAACTTATCTACCTCATGATCTGGCTATGGGGAGATGGGACCACTGCACACCCCCTTTTATGTGGAGAAAAGAGTGAAAATCATTCTTCATTTTAATTTAAAAGTCTGGACTAAGATTCTTAGAAGAGGCAATCCAAAGAAAGCATAAATTAACTTACTGATGAGATATATCTTCCTCCGCTAGAACTGGCTGAAACCAGTCAGAAAGTGAAGCCAATGCTTGAGTAATAAATGCTGCATTGTAGTAACCCATGCTTTGCTAAATCACCTATCGCCATGGCATCTGGATCCTTCGTCAGTAACTGCATTAGCCAGACCCCAGACACTGCATTACTAATGTAGTGCATTAAGCAGTCCCCTCATGGCTCAGGGGAGACAGTATGCCTCCCAAATGCCTCTTAGTGCTATAAAGGAATACGAAAGAGAAGACGATGGCATCCAATGTGCAACTGAACAGAGGCCTCGCGTAACTGCTGCCAACTTGGCAATGCCACCACTTAGGATCCATGAATCCCTCAGACATGGTTCCTGGCGCTGTTTACATACATGGAAATAGAACTTGGCAAGGGCAGTAAAAATGTTTTTCTTCACCTGGATGCCTGAGTGGTTGGATGGGGTATTTACACTGCCCGAGTTTGCCAGATTATCACCCAGTCCTGCTGTGAAGTCTTCTTTGGCTGTGTAGATTCTGCCTATGAGAAATTAAGAGGAAAAACTATTTCCTCTCTAATGTTGTTCCTGCCAACTTCTCTCTTCACATGTGAATTTGGCCACTCGGGGCTTTGTGTATTCATGGCAAGGGGAATATCAGTCAGTTCAACCGGGTAGAACATGAGGTCCTTGTTCAATAACTTGCTTCCTTTTGCATGGAAGGCAATCATTTATTACAGATGAATTAGGATGAGTTCCTGAGGGATGATAGGTAGGCTGAAAGAGGTAACTGGAAGAAGTACAAGAAAAGGTAAAAATCCTTTCTTTTCTTTCTTATTTGCCAAAGACAAGGTGCAAAGATAGCATGGTGGAAACATCACCCGGCTGGAAGATTGGTGATCTCCATTTGAGCCCCTCTCCTGACATGAACTAATCAGGTGACATTGAACCAACCAGCTACTAACTTTTCTGAATTTCTTCCTAAATAATATTGGAGGGTTGAATTTGATGTTTAGAAAGGCCTTTTTATGTCAGATTTTGATATCCTTCCAAGCCTCCTCTGTCTTATGCCTTCCGTCTACCCACTTCTCATGGGGCCTGTTCATTTGACCATTGTTTATCCTTCAGATAACAAACAGACTTTAGGTCCTTTTCTTCAGTTCAGTTTCTTGAAAGTGGTCCACAGTCATTGTCTTGGTTTTCTTAATGCAGTTAGAGGTATTAGCTTTCCACAGTGGCTTTCCTGCCAACACAGCACTCCCAAAGCAGCTCTCCACAAACTTTCTTCTCAATTTCTGCTGACCCTGGTGCATTTGACATGGTTGACAACCATTCCTTAAAGAAATGTCTTGCTGATTTTGGCTCCCTTCGTATACTCAGGATACTCATCCCTTCCCTTCTCTCCTTGCATTGCTTTGGGCTCCTGCAGTGGTTCTTTTTTTTTCCCTGTCACTGTACTGTTCTTGGAGCTAGTCTCTTGTTTGTTGTACTGCTCTCTCTAGCAGTCTCATCTTCTTCAACATCTTCAGTTTCCACTTTTCTGTGGCTGACTTACATCTATGACTCTAGTCCAGAACATTCTCCTGGGTACTAGAATCAGCCAGGCAGCTTGGCCTGGATTTTTCCATTTGCACATTTCACCAACACCATCATTTAGCAGGTTTGAACCACAGTAAATTTCTTGCTTCTGAAACCAGTGGCCATAAATGACAAGTGATTCCTGTGGGAAAAAAAAAAAAAAAACCAGTTTCTCAAAATCTCCAGACCAGAATTATTCTTAGTCTTTTAAAATTCTTTCTCTTTCCTTACCCTAATATCAAAAAAGCTACTAAATCCTGACGATTCCACCAGCAAATTAACATACATGTCCGATTCTTTTCCACTTATATTTCTCTCTGTTTCTTTTCATTTAGTCAGTTGATAAATATTAACTGATTCCTAAGTGAAAAAGACTCATTACATAATGCTAGATAGACAAAAGTGTGAAAGTATGGTATTTCCCCTTTCAGAGTAGTAATCTAGAAGTGGTTGCATATGGGTAAGTTAATCACAAAGAAAGATAAAAAGGAGTAGGTGACAGAAGAGAAAAGATGTAGTATGTGGGAGTTCATGACAGCCACAAAATGGGAAAAATTGAATTTAACAAAAATATATTTTGTTGCTATATGTTGACTATTTTATATTCCCAAATGGTTCTCTCTTGTCTATATTTTATTTATAGTTCTCATTTCTTACACTAGCCTCTGTATTTCAAGCAAGACAATTATTTATCAGATGACCTGCTTTCAGTATTTGTAATCTCCTACAGCTTTCCAAGTAGCTAAAGTCTCTTACTATCATTTTTCTTTTCTGTTTTAGTAGTTCTGTAATTTTTATCTACCTTCTCTTGACCAGGAAAACTGTAGAATATACTCAGATCAATATTGCTTCTATTTCATTCTCCATTCATTCTCATCTTAGTACTCTATTTGATCAACAGTTTACTCAACTATTATGTGTTTTGTGGTATGAGCCAGGTATAGAATATTGATTAGGACTTGCTCCCATTTCAAGATTCTCATATTCTAGTTCTAGTGTTTGACAGATAAATAAATAATTTTAATTTAGTGTGGTAATGTGCTATAACAACACCTACAGTTAACAACCATTGAGAACTAAATATATCTTAGGTGTTTTTCTAGATTTCTTATACATCCTAAATCTCATATAATCCTCACTTATACTAGAGGGATCAATGACCCCATTTTACAGATAAGAAAGCTGATGCATATCATTGGAAGAATCAAGATTTAAAAGCAGGCACTGTGACTCCTTAGCAAATTCAATCATGATTGTAGCTGGCCTTGTTATGTTCTGGTAGTAAATACTACTGACTGTTGCTGGAGTATAAAGCAGGGTTGGCAATTTCAATAAAGGAGTTCATTTCATGGGGTTTTGACTGTTTTGAGAAAAATAAGTAGAGCTTTAGTTGGAGAAAAAGTGGGGAAGGATGGCACTACTTGTTGATTGAAGGCTTGAGGAAGTTTCTGTTCAGTCCCGTAAATAACAAAGATTTTGTTGTGGAAGATGAATCTGGTCAGGATTAAAATTAGCACACTCACATTTAAAGGATGAAGTAAGAGGAGCAGTAATGGGGAATGAGGAAAGACAACAGAAAAAGAACTTAGAGGATTTAGTGTCGTAATAAACAGGAACTAAGAGTTTCAAAAAGGAGGAAATGATGAACAGGAGAAATGTATTGGGAGAGTCAGGGAGAATGTAGTGGAGAAAACAGTACAATAGATTTGTTGCTTAGGAATGAGTAATGAATTCAGTGTACATAATGTTGGCAGTGGAAGCCAAGTCAGGATTACTGAAAAAATGAGCAAACTGGAAATATAAAAGTAGTAAGCTTGGAGTTCTCATTGACTTGTTTATTCACATCTATTGTACATATCCATGGATACTCCTAGCGCTCAGTACAGCACAGTGTAAGGTAAACTTAACAAGAGAATTCAGCAAGGAAAAGAAGGACAGATTTGTAGAGAGAATGTTCTTCTCACGATAATCGATGTTTAATTGATAACTTTGAGTAGACTGCAGCTGTGGCACCTTGAGATGGAAAGGGTACCGAGTAGGTGATCGAACCTCTGGGGTCCCTGCTTGCTCTATTGCCAGCAAATTATACTGGGAAAGTTTCTGTTTATATCTAGACTTGCTGCTTATCTGTCAAGAAGGAAATGATTAAATTCCTTCTAGCTAACATTTTAAGATATTCTGATCTCTTCTTAACTTAGAGAAATCTCCAAAATTAGATGGCAGATGTCATTCTTTCTAATATTTTCTGCTCCGTGACATGGGAAAAGTGATGTCTTACCCTACTTCGACCCCATGATACTAACATCCCACAATCTGACAACCCAGAAGACATTTTAATGTTTGTGCTATAAATTTTCTTCAGCATTATTGTCTTCATTCTTTTCTTTTTCAGATGCTTATGTTTAAACTTGCTCAAAATCTTAGATAGAAAGGTAAATTTACTTAGATGAGAGAACTGAACCTTGAAAGTGCTGCCCCCTTTTAACCCTATGTTTTAAAATTTAAGTAAAAAA